>WEIV01015515.1:2511-31964 GCA_013390005.1 Calyptomena viridis
ATTTCACTTCAAACCAGGAACAGACTTTGAAGCAGGTGTTCTGACTGTTCCATATTTAGTTACCAAAAATCACAGAAATCACAGAAATCAAAAATAATAAAGATTTTGAAAGGTTTTTTGGAGATTCTCTAGTAAAACACCCTGCTTGCAGCAGGGCTATTTAGGTCAGGTTGGTAATGCGTTGGTTTTGTTTTCCAGTCAAGTTTTTAAAATCTCAAAAAATTAAAATCCCAAAACCTTTCTGTGAAACCTAACCCAGCAACTAGCTACCTTCATGGTCAGAAAAAGTTTTTATTTTTGATGTAGAATTTCCAGCTTTCCAAGTCCTTTTTTCTCAAGATTTTGTGAAAGAAACTGGTTCTGTATTCTCTGAAACTTCACAGTAGCTAGTCAGACAGCAATAAGATTCCTCCTGAGCCTTCTCTTCTCAGGGTTGAATGAACCTGTTTTTTTCATATTTTTCTAATACATTGTGTGCTCCAGCTGCCTTAATCTTTCTTGAACTTAAGAGATCGAAATGGACAAAGTNCTATATTTGTCTTTTTCCAGTCTGTACTTTGTTTGCGTCATGAAATCACCTGAGAATATATGATATGGCTTATTCCTGGATGAAAGCAGAAGTTGGGCTTTGGAAGAGTGTATGTAATGTATTCCAGCTGTTAAGGTGTCTTCAGTTCCCAGGACCACAGTAGAGGTACTTCACATTAAAACCTCCAAAATGCACATAATGTTTCATCTCTAGGCCCCAGCACTGGATATTCCCTAAACAGCTTGTGACACATTATTTGCTGATACTAATATGCTAGAGACAAATTTGATTTATCTTCTGTTTAAGAAAAAAGTTTTAGTCAGGATATTCTGAATGAAATAAATTGATTTAATTTTGTGATAAAAAAAGCATAACATATTAAATGAGCAATTTATTCCACAAATTTAACGTATTATATGTGGGTGAGCACATTTATTAATAAAGTTTCAGTTGTGTGAATTAAAAGTGTGAAACCACAAGGAGATGAATACTATCACCTGTTTGGAAATGACAAAGCATATTCATTGCATCATACATGGTCACTGTAACTTCATTATAATGGTAATTTTTTTTTGTTTAAATTGTTATTATTAATATCATTAACTATTCCTATTTTAAATACATTTTTTGTTGTTCTTTATTTATAGGAAAGAAGACTTTTGATATTTATTTCTTCTTCATTTCATTTTAATCAATAAATAAGTGAAAAAGTAAGTAAAATTTCCATATTCTGAGGCACCTGTTTTTGAGGTTTTGTTGTACTATGTGTTTTGATCTGCAGGGGGAAGAATTTTTTGCACTCACTAATAATTTCTTATTTTCAGTTAGTAGTTTGAGGTGTGCAAACTTTAACAGACAGCCTCAAATACTGTCTAATTGAAATGGTTCTAAAATTATCTTTTTCTATGTTCAGATGCCATGTCTGCGTCCAAAGTGAATGACCAATTTGTTCTTACTGCCCAAGTTTTCCTGCTTATAGGTTAATCATATAGGGTTGAGTAAATCTCCTTAATCTATAATAATCTTCAAGAGCTCAGTTTTATTTAGTTCCGTACCAATCTGTCAAAAAGATTACTTCTTCTTAATTTCATAGATATCTTCTGTTATCCTTAAAAAAGAATCATGACAATTTACTACGCATTCAATCAGAGCAAAGCAAGTTACAGTAATTGATTTGCTGTTTCAGGACATAAAACATGAAACCCTGGAGATTATTTGGACATGAAAATTCTTTCAGAATTCTTTTCTCTTAGAAAATTCTTGAGGATTTATGTGTTAGGTGTATTCCATAAACATTAGGATTGAGCAATTTTCCAGTGTCAACAGGTCTTCTGATCTAGATTTATGTTACAACACATACTGATTGATTTAAATAGATTTCAAATTATTTAACTCTACATAATACATCTGTATCACCTTAACATAAATGTTTTCCAATTTAAAGAAGATCTGTTCTCTATTATCTACATGTAAGAGCACCATGCAAACAAAATAAATATGCTTTGAAAGACAGTATTAGTCTGAGTAAATTTGTGTACATCTATGTCATTTGAAACTTTTTACCTCTTAATCCTAGTTTATCTCACTGTTTCTTTCAAATGTATAGGAAATCAGACTATGTGAAAACTGTCCAAAGTGGTTTGAGAACTACTTATTACAATGTTCCCCTCAATCTTGAGTTCAAATAACCAGATCTTCAAACTCCAACTCACCACTAAACCAAAGCATTTCCAACCTTCAATCAAATTCAACTCTACAGGTTGTACAACTCTAAGAACTGAAGTTTTGTCCTCTATATCTCCCCAACACTGAAAAATTCTGAAAACTGTTTCAGAACAGTGTCCATTATTTAATTCCTTAATTGATATCTTTGAATGACACTGTTTGCGATCACCAAAGATTATTAGACTTAAAAACACCTCAGAAATCTTTGCTGCAATAAGGTAATAACCTCTTTTACAGCCATGCTATCAAAATACAGGCTAAAATTAGAAGTAGAATGTGTACCCCTTAGAAAAGCATTGAACAGCCATCTTGTGGGAAAAAAAGATGAAAAGATACAGAAGTGATAGTGGGACAACAGAAAAGACTTAGGACTTGTTTAAATTAGCTGCAACTAAAGACATTGACCATGGTGTAAACAAAGCAGAGCCAACACTAAGTCTTTTAATAGTCTTACCATAGTGCCTAAATGTATCCTTAATCTTTCAAATCTTGAGACAGTGCACATCTAGTACTGATAGTCAGAGGTGTTCTACCACACCTCAGTCAGAAGACCTGGCTCACACATACTCTTTAATTTGAGGGTTCGCTTTGTCTGTAGACGCTGGTAAATTAGATAGAAAAAATGTAAGATTTTTAACTCTCCCTTCAATAAACAGAACATGTCATTTTAGCAGCATAATTATAGAGAAGCTAAACAGGTGTCATGTTACCAGGACAGGCCATCTGAAATATCTTTAATACCAACCAAAGCAAAGCAGAGAGAAGATCAAGGCTTAGCTTTCAAGTTACAATTATAAACACAAAACAAATCTTCTTAATTTGGTAGATGCCAGGTCTGCATACAGCCTTAGTCGTTTTCCAGTACATTTCCATTAGTAATGTCTTCGCTGATTAGTTTTTTTCTAAATTAGCATGTTTATCCATTAGCATATCAATATTGCTGCCAACCATCCTCTTAATTTTTAGTTTTCTTCTTGCAACAAAAAAATTGCCAATAAAAGCAAGCTTTACTTGAAGCCTTAATTAAGTCTAGTACAATTCCTTTTTCTTTCTTTTTTTAAGCTTTTTTAATAATACTGTGTAATATTTACTCAGATTATAGACTTGCTTTGCTCAATAACATCACTTGCTTGACTAATCAAAAACTTGATGTTTTGGTTTGGCAGCAACACAAACGATAGTGTTTTGCATAGTTTGGAGATGTTCTTGTGAAAGCTTTCCTTAAAAATCTTAAAGTCCATGCCATCACAGTCAAAATACTTTCATATAATTTTTGAAGCTCCTATGAAGAAAAGGTAACAGGTAAAGAAAAGACTCTAGCACATAAACACAGCAAGACCTATTCTGATCTCTTTTACACAGTCCTACAATCCTGCACCCACATTAGGCTGCTGAGATGTTTCTGTTCAATGTCTTGAGAGAAGGGCCAAGTCCAATTCTTCAAAAGTTTCTTTTTGTTCGTATTTTTCTCTTTTTGTATCATACGTAATTCTTTTCATTGCTTTGATATGTTCAATTATATTAATTTAAAGTCAGTCACAGCAGACTAGTGAGGACTATGTTTAACTGAAGTACACAGTGAGCCAGCTTGAACACACAGCAATGCCAGCTTCTACTGCCGACACTGTTATTCAGGACAGATAACTCTTGTCTGACATAATTAAATCTTGACGGTAATTATTTCTGCTGATTCCTGGTAGACTGCTGTTAAAGATATGCTTATCCACTTTCAAACATACTATCTTATTAAACTAAATGCATGCCAGTAATTACAAAGCTGCACTTTTTAAATTCAGGGTTTTCTAAAAGTCTTTTTAAAATAAGAAGATAAAGCTTTCCCTAAAAGGATCCCCTGTGTTTTAAAACTGGGAGAGCCCAGACAGTGCCTGATACTCCAACACCTAATCAGAGAGAGAGAAGGTATGTTTGCATGTACACAGTACAGGTTATCAAGAAGTTTTTTGTTTTATAACTCAGCAGGTCAATTTGTATTAAAGCTATAAGAAAATGTTAATTCTTACTGTTCATTGCCACCTTCTTAAAATACTAAGTTCATATATTTCATATGAAATGGGTTTTTCTTATTTATTTCACTGTTTGACAGTGGAAGATGGGGAGATTTCAGATAATTGTTATGCTGGATAATTAGCATTTCTTTTTACCTCATAAGGCTATCAAAACATGACAAAAATAATTTAGAAATTAAGTTCAGAACAAAGTCAAATGAGGAAAGTAAGATCAGATCAGATCTGCCTCAAATGTCTGAATATTTTTATTAAAGACTACTTTTAAACTTCTCCAGTATTCATATCTAAGAACATAAAATATTTTCACAATACAAGTACATTTACTATAAGCAAATGTTTAAACAAAAGAACGAGGAATTTTAATGAAGCACCCTCAGGAAAACGGTTAAACTTTGCCCTTAAGTTTACTTTGTTCACTAATAGGCTTCTATTTCTAGTACTGAGTAGGAAGGATAGGTTCAATGTGTTAATAAGAAAAAAGTAATACTATTTAATTAATTCTGGCTGAACACACATGGTTTAATATACTTGGCAATATCATTCTATCACATGATATGATAATTTAATGGAACTTTTTTATTTAAATTGCTGGCAAGTTTATGAAATTATAAAGCAAATAGGCCATGCACTTGGGTGTAATTGACTGTATAAATGTGTTTTATACTATACTGTTGGCAAATTAGCCAATCCCTGTCACAGAATCAATTATTATCTAGCTGTATTCTGCAAACACAATAGCAGAAATAAGGCATTTATGGAAAAAAAACCCACCACTACAATTGTTAATCTTACATTGTGCATCTTAAAGTCAGGCAATAAACATTCATACGCTGTATAATCATCTTACAATAATGCTGCTGCCAAATGAGTGCACAGTTAAAGATTCCTTGCTGTTGAAGTAATTCCTTGTTGTTGAAGGAATTCCTTAACTGGAGGTGCTATTCTCGGTTTTATTTGTCCTTTCCTCTTTGGATCAGTGAAGTGAGTAATACATCAGTGACTCAAAAAATATAAGGCTTGAATGAGTGACTTAAATTTCCAAAGCTACTTAAAGGAACTTGACACTCAGTTTCTCCTGGTACTGCGTTCCCTCTAACCCCACCTAATGACAACTTTGATAATCTGAGTATTGTAACAAGAATTACAAGATATTGTCTCCATGTTTTTAATGCATGTTATTAGGGATCGAAGGGGGATTCTGAATGAACTGGACAATTGAGATATTTACTTCTGGTCATAATAATATGAAATTGCTCGTCTTTTTTATATGTCTCCCTCCAAGTAGGCCTTATCTAAATTAAAAGTAATGTTTGACACAATTTCTTGATGGTGTAAACATAGAAACAAAGATGCATTTGCTGTGCTACAGAGCTCAAAACCTGCTGTTCATGTAGGCTATATGAAAACATAGTGGTTCTGAGCCAATAAGAGTCAGGAATTCTGGACTACCATGTCACCAGCATTGCTCACCATTTCTACATCCCAGCTGTGCAAGGACTGGTATCAGGAGTTTTATGGACTATACGAACTGAGCAGCTAATGAGCAGCTACAAGCAGTTTCACAAGGCAGATGTAATAGTACTTCTGTTCACTGGAAAGTAACAGTGTAAACTTTCAGGCAGATGGTATAGTTCTTATGAATGTCACCACGTACCCATATAGTTTTTATACTATGATCTGCACTGCAACTACAAAGTGAAGGATGTTTGCTGTCATCCAGGTGCACAGAACTGCAGCTTATGTGGCCATCCTTCCACTAGCTTGTGTACCAAAACAGTTCAGGTATTATAGCAGACTGCACAAGTCCACCAGAACACTGACAGGTTCTTGGCAGCTGAAGCCCACACTGCTATGACTTCAAGACTACAGAGTCCCAGGCTTTATGATATACAGCTTTCTCCGTGAACCCTGTGCATACCTGTGAACAGATGTATTGTAGATATCCCCAGCACTCTTAATGACATGCAAAAAACAAGTTGTTTAGAGCTTTGAAAGGCTCTGCAATTCTTTAATGTATCTTTACAGCACTTATGTGGGGAAATACCACCATCCAGCTGAGAGTCATCAAAAATATTCTGTTGTTCTAGGGCTCCAAACTCAGCACTCTCAGTCTCAGCTCCATTATTTACCTAGACATTATTCTTTCCATGGAACCAAATTACTGATACCAATTTGAAAACAAATCTGCCAGAAGGGAAGGTATCAGCCATGTGCTTCTTCCTAGAGTCAGCCCCACTGAGGACACTCAGGAATATATTGTATATATTTCTTATGAAAATGAACCATGAACCAGCTAGTAGTCTTCTTAGAATAGTACTGTTTCCAGTAGTTTGTAAGAAAAGTACTTATCTATTAATGTTCACTACTGGATTCTTTGTATTAAAGGTTTAGATCAAGAACTTTCAAGTGCTGTTGCATGTGATATTTCCGATCAAACTGTGCTGGGCTCTAAGTTTCAGTCTCTGGTCAGAACTCAGATGTGAAGTTTGGACACAGTATTGTTTTCTGGACCCTACTCTCCCGTAAATGTTAAAGTTACAAGTCTGAGGTGAAATTCAGTACAGAGATTCTGAAAAAACACTGATGAAAAGATTATGGTTTGTTTTATTGAAAAACAAAGCTTTAGCAATAAAGCATGAGAAAAATGAAGTGCAAAGGTGAAAAAAAAGCAGAAGGTTTCTGTCACAATCAGAATTTGTCAAATTTGTTCTCAGTCTTGTTCCACTTCCTTACTCTGTTTAGTTCCCTCTGATTCCTCCTGGTAAAATTTTGTCATCTCTATTTTATTCAACTTACTGGCCTCACTTGTTGGTGAAGTAATTTTGAACTCTTGTGCCTGAAAATATAATTTAGTTATTACATAAAGGAACAAATATACCAAGTTTGGGGACAGAAGGTATTTGTCATACTAAATGTACAACTGAAGTTTTAGAAAGACCTCTGCCAGTCATGACTACTGAAATGTAAATATTTGGCTGTGCAATTCATTCTATACTAGAAATCTTAAGGATAATGGCTGCACCCTGAACCATAATTTTTAAATTAGAGTATGGTTGGGACATCTTATAGAATAACTTGAAACAAGGTAAAAAAATATACAGTGAGTGCAATGTCAGGAAATAAAAACACATGAGATTAAGGCACAATCGATGTCTGCAAATGAAGGGTTTATGTTTCAGATGTTTCTCTGGGACACAGAAATTACATTTGTTTTAACAAATGGGTGAATTAAAAAATCCTATTATCCAATGTCACACCACATGTTGAACCATTTTTAAAAAACAAACAACTCCTTCCCTCCCCAAAAAAACCCCAAACAAGCAATTCACAAAATTATCACTGTTTCATTAGATAGAAAACAGTGAAGAAATTAACATAAGGACTCAATGGCAATTACACAGCTTGGATGAGAAATGTTTCGAAGAAAAGATATTAAATGGGAATAATAAAATAAAAGGGAAGATCGGCAACCTTTTCAGAACATGTGAGAATGAAAGAATAATGTTGCCTTGCTAGTCAAATGCTAACTAACCCCAGTACCTGGGGTTGTGTCCTCTAAGAGGAGAAACAAGGAGTTAGACTCAATGATTGTTGTGGGTCTCTTCCAACTCAGGATATTCTGTGATTCTATGATTCTATGATTTCTAAAAACCATCCAGTTTCACTGGCTGCAGCAGGGTAAAAAATAATAATAAAAATTAAAAACAATAGAGCATACAAAAACAATAGAGCACCCAACATATAAGTGTGCCTTCCCAGCAATTTCCATGTTCAAGTAGCTTGCTGTGCTTCATCCCAAGGCCATTCACATAATTCAGAGATGGAAAGACTCACAGACATACAGCCACTTTCTATAACAGTGTTTTTAATAGACTGTACAGCCTAATTGGAAAAGCAATGAGATACTATCACTGATTCATTATTTCTATTATATATTAACTGTATTAACCCAGACAGAGCCCTAAGCAAGGACTTTGATCATGATCATTTACATAGAATTGTGCTGCTTCTCTATAGAAAAACACTTTTCTCTTGAAAAGAACAAAATTCAGAATACAACATATGATGATAATCCAGAAGGAAGATTGCAACATTTTGTTCAAGCAGAGAATTGGCATCTTACACTTCATAAAATACTTCTATAACTCTTGGTTCATGCACACAGTGGTAGTCTCCTTCTATGACGTGATGATCCTTACCGAATGATGGAAAGGCTGTGTATGTTGTCTACCTAGACTTTAGTATGGCCTTTTCCATCGATTCCCACAACATTCTCCTGGAGAAACTGGTTGTTTATGGCTTGGATGGGCAGATGCTTTGCTGTGTAAAAAAACAGGCTCCTGTCCAGGCCCAGAGAGTGATGGTGAATGGAGTTTTATCCAGCTGGTGGCTGGTCACTAGGGGTGTTCCCCAAGGCTCAGCCTCGGGGCCAGTCCCTTTCCATATGTTTATCAGCAATCTGGATGAGGGGATTGAGGGCATCCTCAGTGAGTTTGCAGATGGCACCAAGTTGGACAGGAGTGTTCATCTGCTGGGGGGTAGGAAAGCTCTGCAGAGGGATCTGGACAGGCTGGCTGAGGCCAAAAGTAGGAGATTCAACAAAGTGAAGTGCTGGGTCCTGCACTTGGCTCACAACAACTCTAGGCAGTGCTACAGGCTGGGGGTACAGTAGCTGGAAAGCTGCCTGTTGGAAAAGGTGGTGCTGGCTGACAGCAGCTGAACATGAGCCAGCAGTGTGCCCAGGTGGCCAAGAAGGCCAATGGCCTCCTGGCTCATATCAAGAATAGTGTGGCCAGCAGGACCACGGCAGTGAATGTCCCCCTGTACTCGGCACTGGTGAGGCTGCAGCTCAAATCCTGTGTTCAGTTTTGGGTCCCTCACTATAGGAAAGACATTGAGGTGCTGAAGAGTGTCCAGACAAGAGCTGGTGAAGGGTTTGGAGCACAAATCATTTGAGGATCAGCTGAGGAGTTGGGGCTGGTCAAACTAAAGAAAAGGATGCTTGGGGAGGACTTTATCGCTCTCTAAAATGACCTGAAAAGAGGTTGCAGTGAGGTGGAAGTCAGTCTATTCTCCCAGGTAATAGGTGATAGGATAAGAAAAAGACCACTCAGCTTGCACCAGGGTAGGTTTAGATATGATATTAGGAAAAATTTCTTCACCAAAAGGGCTGTCCAATATTACAACAGACTTCTCAGGGAAGTGGTTGAGTCACCATCCCTGATGGTATTTAAAAGACGTGAACGAGGCACTTAGGAACCTGGTTTAGTGGTGGGCTTGGCAGCGTTAGCTTTATGGTTAGACTCGATGATCTTAAAGGTTAAAAAGTCTTAAAGACTTTATGATTCTGTGATTTTAAACAAGCAGATGGTGAAAATTTAGAAAAATAAGAGAATGCAGGTAATTTTGGAGTGCATTTTTTGAATATGGTGCATATTTCTAGCGAGATTTATACCAGGAATGGTCTTTCTTTGAAACTTGGAAAAGAAAAAGAACATAACACAATGTGGACATGCTATACATGTGAATGTTCAAGTTCAAATAGTTCATGTTGTATTTATGTTTTGATGATAAAGCAACCATCTATGAAATTCCACTTTATTTTTTCTTGTCTTTGAGTAAGTGGGAGAGTTATAAATAAAATGTTGTTCAAGGAGGTGTATAAATAAATTGGTATAATTAGGTGTCTTAATTAAGGTGCCCATTGCTGTTCCAGACACATTTACATAATTGTCAGTGCTAAAATGAAAATAATTGTTTGTCAGAATTGCTTCTGTTAAGGCTGATACTTCCTTAGTTTTTATAGTTTGCTCTAAGTATTTGTTTAGAAAATATTCTAAACTCTGAGCATAAAATGACTATACACAAGCCAAAATCTTCACAAGTGAACAAAATTTACCACCTTGGAATTCAGACAAAATATCTTGCCTAGAATCTTGGAACACATCTTTTGCATAGTGGTCAAACTCTGTATGCTTTCAATGTTCTGTCTGAGATTTGAACATGTTATGCAAGTAACTGCTTTGCAAAACAAAAAGGGTAAAAATTCTGTTTTGTGAGAAATTACAAGCAAATAAAAAGCCCTCTTGACTGGTTCTTTGATGTTGGTTTTTTCACAATTTGCTTTTGCAAGTCTAATTACTTGTTAGAGTGCACTCACACAAGTATCAGGAAGCAGAGAATCGAGTTTTGTGCAAGTTCATGTAATGCAGCTTTAAGATTACTGCCATAGAAGAACAACTTAGATTTAGGCTTACTAAGTATATGACAGTGAACATTTTGAATACTCACAGTTTTGTTTTATTGAATAATAGGCTAACCAGGTGTGTTAAGTGCAAATGTTTTTATCCAAAGAAGAAATATCTTAGCAAAATTGTATTTCTAAGAGCTAAATGATTTTGTATTAGTATAAAGCTGTATTTGAGCACAGCTGTGGTAATTTAAGATACTGTCATGTGTGTGTAGAAATAACAGATTTTATGAATCCTCCAAGATCCTTTAGAAACAATGTAAGAAATTATTTATACAGTTGCTATAACGTTCATTGTCCTTAATGTTTGTTCTTTATTCCTACTCTTACCCCTCCAATTTTGTCTTTTTCTCAAATTAGAAGTTAAAATTCTCTGGGACAGAAGTATTGTCATATTGTGCATTTAGACGAGCAGTGCTCCCATTTTGAGCTATTAAGCAGGGGTCCAGAGCCACAATCAGATTTCAATAATAAAATACCCCAGTATTGGATGTAGTTTTATTAGGGGAGATGGGATAGGTAAGTTCCAGAGGGTTCTGTTCGCTTCACTCATCATCTTTGTATGGCAGAAGACAGTCTCCAACAATATCAATCTTAGATTCCTACTCTGTACATAACTAAAGATTCATTTTTAAGAAGTCATCAGATAAACAATATAGGAAATGAATGAGATTGGAAGATTTTCACTTTATATACATGTTATTTATATGTGTATATATGCACGCATATTATTTCTATATGTATGTATTTAAAGAGATATTTTTTCTTCTTTTGAATGGTTTACTCCTAAAAAACCTGTCCTGCCTCTTCGTCTGTAATACAATAACAGATTTACCAAGAGCAATATAAAGAGAAAATCAGCATGATCTCTATTTCTTGCATAACAGTGAGAAAGAAGGCCTTACTGAAGAATTTTGCATCTGTTCTTTTGTTCCTGTAGTAATATCAGTATATTTTCATCGAGAGCAGTGAATAACCAATCACAAACTTTTGATTAAATTCTTTTCTCACATAACAGTGATGTAAATATAAACTACCTATCTGACCAGGACAAAAACCTAAATATATGCATCTAAATGGATACACCAAACTGTTTTGTGGTTTGATGTTTTTAATTAAGCAATAAAATTTCAACATTTGAATGTAATGTTTACATTCTTTTCCATATTTTTTAGCTCATTTACTTTTCACAATGTCAGCAGTGATATGAAAAGTCATTAAACCTATCTTCACTAAGAATAAGGCTGACATCAAGCTCTTGGTTACCCTGCTTCCACCTACAGCCCCTCTAGCTTTAATAACATTAAGCTTTCTGTGCACTAGAAGATTATCATAATTTTAAACACACAAACTAAAACAACTTGAAATTCTCTCAAGTAGTATGGGTCTTTAAAAAAAAAAAAGAGATGGCATAGAGAAAAATCAATTCCATATACTCACAAGAACTGTGCTTGTTATCTTTTCAGGCTGGCACTACACATACAGTCCTATCAGTCCTTCCAAGCTACTTCTGCTATAGATTTAGGCCTAACTGGACCTACAGTTTTTACTGTACACTATGTGTCCAATTTTACAGACATAGCATTATAAAAATTGTCAGGAAAAATCATCCTCCAGTATCCTTCTAATGAGGTTTCTACCTGAAAACCCTCTACAGAGAAGATTTTGCTTCTAGCTCTTTCATGTTCAAAATAGGCTTTCATCAGCAACTGGAAACAATCTTTTCCCATAAGGAAAGGGAAAGATGAGAAAGAATGTTTGTAAGGTAAATAGAGCTTAAGCCATGTGGTAGGTCTTGAAGATAAGGAACACTCGTGGATTTATTCCAAACTTAGACAAGAGGAAACCTAGACAGAGTAGTGTCACTTTGTCATAGTAAACAATTTTAAAATGAGAAAGAATGAATCTCTAGGAAAAACTACAACAAATAAAAACCCATCTAAAAAGTGATGGTTATATTTCACTGATCACCAAATGCTGCCTGAAAGCACCTAGATGTCATTTAATACAAGGTCCCAATCTGAGCATGATTATTATCAACACTTGATCAGGTCAGCCATTGCTTTACCTCACTCTTGAAAACCTCCAAGGATGGAGATCCCATGCTCTTTGAGAAAACATTCCAGATCCATACAATTCATTGACAGATTTTCCTAACATTCAAATAGAACTTTCCAAACTGCAACACATGACTCTTTCTCCTTACTATGTAATTTTTTCATACCGAGAACTGCTCCATAATCTTTATCATTCTATTCAAGTAGCTGTAGGTTTCAGCTGGATCTCCCTTTAACAACCACTCCACCACAATAAATAAAATCAGCTCCTTCAGTCTCTCCAATTTCTCAACATCCTTCTTGAACCAGTGAGTTATGAGTGGACAGAACCTTTAGATGTGTTTTTTTAAGTGTTTATTTAAAACCAAAGTCCATTTGTGCTACCTTGAAAACATGAAAAGCACTTCTAGTGAGTAATAAAAAATAAACTTGTTGTCTTCTCTTTATATATTTCTCTGTGTCTTTCAACTTTATCTGTTCTGTTCTATAGACATTGAATTTTTCTCTTCCAGATGCTACTTTAAAAAGTCACTGGGACAGAAAGAGTATGCTGTTTCTGAGGTAGACATGTAAGGAGCTACAGAAGATAGTGTCATCAGAAGTCTTTGGTGCACAGTAGCAGAAACCATTATGGTTTGTTTTTTCTCCATTTCTCCTATGGCTACCAACATGGCCAGAAAAATAGAAGACCTTACAGCAGAGAGTGAGTAAAAAAATTGACAATGCAGCTACTTGCAAGAGCCATTACCATCAACACAGAAGCAAAATAGATTTTCTAATACCTTACATAATTTTAAGAGTGGTAATAGCTGTAAACTTGATAAACGCAGCTTTGCTTGATAATCTGGGTTGATGAGTGACACCAGTTGCCCTAGTGGCCTTGTTGCAGTCTAGCCCTCAGTTCATAACTGTCCATCCCATGGGCAGCAACTGACCTTCACAGCATCCTCGCTCACAGGAAAGCCTCAGAATTTTTGCACAGGGTTAAAGGCAGCTCTGAAAAGCCTCCCAGATGAGATAGCAGTACTAGTGGTAATCTGCACTCTTTTCCCCAGGGGAAGGTTATAAAAGTTTTGCTGTGGAAAGTGAAAAGACGTGTCAGCATGAGGATGGTAACATCAGTTTTGCTCCAAAGTCTCTTTCTTCTGTTGTGACGTGAAATTACTCTTCCTTAAACTGGAAGCCACTGAAAAATGAAAGACATAGTACAGACCTTTAGGAAAATTAAGTTATGACTTCCTTATTCTTGTTTACCAGGGAAAACATCATGCTTTCATTTCTTTCTAAATATGTAATACTAAACTGTAAGTTCCCTGGGGCAGAAACACTCTTTCATGATGCTTTTGTGTAGTACCTTGCAAAATGGGACTACACTACCATGTAGTCTGCAGGGAGCACTGTAACAAACTAAATAAGTAATGCTTCCAGGAAACACATCAAGCACAGAATACACTGCATCACCTACTGCACAGAACATCAAAACTACTAAAAATGTCAACAGAATAAACTTGCTCGATGCTCTGGCAGAACGCGGAAGCAAGCAGTACAATTTCCTGAAGAATGTTGTAAATGTATGCTAAAGCACTGAAAACAGTATGTGTTGTTAAAGCATAATAAAAAGTAAGGCATGGCTTTTTAGTAGTGGATTACTAAATAGATGAATATATAAAAAAGGACATTTCTATGTAATATTATTATTACAAGTATCAATTGAAATCTAAATCTTACAAATGTACTTCTATAAATATTAAATTTGAATGCGTAAATTGTTTGTAGGCATTAGGAATGTTCTCTAAATTATATCAGGATTTCTTTAATTATGTTTAAGAAAGAGGTTACTACAAAAAAAGTAGTCTGCAATACCAAGTATTCCGTCTTGGTCAATTATTCCCATGTGAGTAATAAATTCTCCCTATTTGCCAGCTCAGCCAACAGATACGCTTGGCTGAGTAAGGAGAATTGATAGCCTCTTTGTAAAGAATCTATTACACACCAGATCAGCATGTCCATAATCTCAGGGTTCTGCATCAACTCCTTTTCTTCCTCTCAAATGACCTCACCAGTGAAGGAATCAGGCATTTTATGAGATTGGTAAACAGAATTTACATCAATATTTGTTTCTCTTTTTTTTCTGTAAATTACTGACTGATGTCTAACTTGAGGAAACTGCAGACAAACACTTCCCCCAAGACCAGGGTGATGATTTTTTAATTGCCATCAATCTCTTTTGTGAAAGCACTAACACCAGTCATTCAGACCTGCACTGTCTAGAAGAGAAAGACATCATCAGCACAACCCATACAATAAGCAACGTGTTGTTTGAAGTACTCAATAGTATCATAAATCACACAAAACACATCCACTGTCATCCAAAAGCCCTCCATAGGGGAGGTTCCCTGGGAACTTTTGCTTTAGTTATCTCTTTTGCCATCCACAACCCTTTTATATCTACAGGAGGTTGCTCCCTGAACAAAGTGTTAAGAGTTATGAGAAGGAGAAACTAATTTTTAAAAATAAGTAAGACGAGAGACCAAAAAAGAATAGCAAAAGACATATAATTAATAGAGTCTACTATTAGTAACATCCTGCAACTAGGAAAGCATTAAGTCCTATGCTATCCTGAAAGGGCAACCTTTGATGACAGGAAATTATTGGCATTTTCAGCTGCGTAGGCTTTATCACATCTACTCTACTTAGTAAGTGTGACGGACACTTCATGTCAGAGACTGAGATGTCATTCAGGCTAACGGGGTTTAGAGATGATATATCTTTCTTGCTTCAGTTGGGAACAAAGTGCACAAAGAAATTGTATAGCTACACTGTTCAAAGTTAAATGCAGACCAGAGGAAAAAAAGTTAATGTACCTGACTGAAGTATTTGCTCTTAGCATGCAGTTGTAAGCCTTGAAAGTCCCGTTTAAGTATCTCTTTTTTAAGATAAATACCTATTAAGTAATGTATATGCACAAGCTGAAGTGTTAAATGGTTTGTTGAAACCTATTAGAGTACACAAGATGATAAACATAAATTATAGCTAATATACTGCACCAGTGATTTTTAAACATAAAAATTACTGACACTGTAAAAACACACTTGAGTCATCGTAGCAGCATAATAGCACTAATCCATGTTTATCCAACCATGCACTTTTCAAAAACAACACAAACCTCTAATAAATGCTTTGGCTTCACCTTGACAACTTATATGGGTTATTGCCTCGTTCATGCCTGGATAACCATGTGTTATGACTTAAATGTTCTTTAATATCAATTTATGCCTTGAAGAAAAAGGATTGAATAACATAGTGTACATATGGTTCAATTTATTACAGCAAAACAATCATTTTAGTTTGAAGATATTTTCTCATGGTGCATATCATAGAAATCTTATTCAATAGAGCTCTCAATAAACCAGATTTTTTATGTCACAATAAATGAAACTAAGGCAGCTAATTGTTGCTAAGATTCTAAATAGATGAGTCTATTTGGCTTTCTTGTCAATCAAGAAATAAATTCCTTAACACTTGTATTTCTGGATTCTAATGTCTCTAATTGGATTTTACACTATCTGATTAACGATGTAGTTTATAGACTACTGCAAAAAATGTGATACTTAAAAAGTAGAAGAGGAAATTGTTGGCTGTCAGCATTTATGGAAAAGGCCAAGACAACACTGAGTAATTTAGCATTTTTTAAAAATGGCAACGAAAAACATAAAACCTGGTCAATGATGCCTCATTTGTGGTACTCTTATTGTGTCTTATTGTGTCTGTGATATAAAAGAAGACCCTGGAGTGCTTTTCTGAAGAATATTATAACATGTAATAGTCTGTACTGAAAATGGATTGCAGTTTTAGAAAACTACAAAATAAAAAAGAAATCCAAATTTTAATTTAGAACCAAAAGCAAAGTATAAGGTTAAAATTCAACTACAGACTGGTTATGAATAAAACTCTTAGAGAAACATGTACAAGCACAAGGTAGAAAGAATGCCACAAAATATCCTCGTTACTTCTACCGTACCATTTTTTACTGACAATCTCATTTTCATGAACTTTCTACATTTTCCAAAGATGTTTCTGGTAATCTCAGACAAAAAGTTCTGCTGATATATGGAGAGATGGCAATCCTAAAAGAATTATGACTGCAGATATGCAAGTCAGTATTTTGTAATTTAATCAGTATTTTAAATTGAAGCAGACTGTCTAAAAAACTTAAAGCCATGATGACAGTAGACACAGCAATGGCTGTGAGCTCTACAGGTCTTGTTATGATGAAGATTTTCACAGTATTCAGGTCTTAGAATCATAGAACCATAGAATTTTTTAGGTTGGAAAAAACCTGAAGACTATCAAGTCCAACCTCCAACTTAGACAATCCACATATTGTGAAATATTCACCTTTGGGTTGCAAGGTCTTGCGTGCTATCTATGCAATGTGGATTTAGGAAATTTGGGAAAAAAGTTAGTTCAACTATTTAGAGGACTCTAAACTCTCCATTTTTCCCACTTCAAAAAGAATCTCAGTATCCAAATGTGAATAGGCAACCTATGAATATGGATAAGATAAGAAATCTGCAATTTAAAGAAGGAGAATGTCCAGAAGAGGTACTACTTTAGCTTATTCTGTAAGGAGCAGGTTTTATTTTAAAGGGTTACAACCACTGGAAAATCATATCCAAAAATAACATACTGAACTATGCAGCTTTCAGTAATTAAGTGATCCACCTCCACCTTCCACAGTGCAATTATCTTACTGCTTGTATTATTATTGCTATTAGTATTTTTTCTCTTCCTGCAGCATCGAGTATGACCACATGTCAGACCTCCTCCAGTCCATCTTGGCTAGGTTACTCCCTGCTGCCCATGTCTCACAAAGACGGCCTCTTGTGCCCTTTAGCCAAGTGTGAGAAAGGCTTCTTTCCCCAGGGTGGACCAGCCAAAACCCACAAAAAAGGTAAAATAAAGTTAAATAAAAAATTAAAGTAAAAAATAAAATAAATTAAAATTAAAAGTTAAAGTTAAAGTTAAGCAAGAAGTAAAATAAAAATTTAAAATTAACTAAAAAGCAAAGTAAACCAGCCCACCACGGTAATATATAAGAAACCAAAGAAAACTAAAGAAAAACAAAACATAAAACCAAAGTAAAACCAAAAAAAATTAAAACAAAGTAAAACCAAAATAAATCAAGAAAACCAAAGGAAACAAAACAAAAAAGTCCCCAAAATTAAAATCCCAAGGTAAGAGTGTAACATAAAATGAAAAATAAGAAAAAGCAAAGTGCAACAAAAAAAAATCCCAAAGTAAACTAAACTAAACCAAAGTTTAAAAATCCCACGAAATTCAATGTAAAACCCCGACATAAAATAATGTGTAAAAATAAAACAAAAAAAATCACAAACAACACAAAGTAAGACACAATAAAAGAAAAAATAAAAAAAGAAAAAACAATGTCGAACAAAAGAAATAATTTTTAAAAATCAACAAAGCAAAAGTAAAAACCCAACATAAAACTCAAGATTAAGCCTCAACATAAACCTCAATGGGAAACATACAAACCCAAAATAAGTAAAACCCAAACAGAAAGTAAAAGTAAAGAAAGTAAACCGAAGCAAAACAAACAAAAAAACCCAAAGTAAATCAGAACAATTCAAAATTATTCAAATTAAAAAAAAAATCTAAATAAAATGTAAAAGTCAATGTCAAACAAGGAAAAATAAAGCCAAGCTAGAAGGAAAAAGAAATTAAATATCCCCAAACTGCAAACCAAATAAATCAATGAAAAAAGTCAACAATCCCTCCCCCAAAAAATCCCAATGTAAGACCACAATGTAAGATAAACTAAACTAAACAAAAAACAACAAACAAGGAAGAAGTAAAACCTCTATGTTAAAGCCTGACATAAAACCCCAACATAAAGCATCAAATTAAAATAAGTAAGAGAAAATTTTTTTTTTAATCCAAATATAAAAAAGAAAACAAAGAGACCTCAATGTAGAACAAAAAACAAATGAAACAGAAGTAAAATAATGTAAAAAAAAACCCACAAAGTAAAAGAAAAATCTAACATAAGCTCCAAAGTAAAACTCTGAAGTGAAAACACATGTAAAACTAAGCAACAAGGAAAAAAAAAAACAAGAAAAGAAAACATGAAACCAAACCAAAGTAAATTAAACAAAAGTATGGAAAACCCCAGAAAAAGTAGAACCCCAATGTAAAACAGCATAAACAATACAACAAAGTAGAACAAAACAGAAAAAAACCCAAAGTAAACAAATTTAAACCAAAATTAAATGCAATGTAAAAGAACACAAAAAACCCCAATAAAAATCCCAGAAGTAAAATGGTGTAAAACTGAAAAACCCCCACCAAAGTCAACCAAAGTAAACAGCAAAGATGCCAAACAAAAATTATAAGCCAAAAATAAAAGCCCAAAGTAAGACCCCAACATACACCTGAGTCTCAAACCCCAACTTAAAACCTTAGCACAAACCAAAATACAATAAAGAAACTAAAGAAAAACAAAACCAAAAAACTCACAAAAGTAATCCAAAGTAAACAAAAGTAAACAATAAAACACAAATATAATGTATAACTCCCACATAACCCCCAGTATAGAACCCCACCATAAAATGTAAAACAAAAAAACCCCAGCAAGCTAAACCAAACTAAACAAAACAAACAAAAATAGAACCCCAATGTAAATCGCCAACCTAAACCCCAACACAAAACTCCAATAAAAAAACGAAATATAAAAACTCTTAAAATAATGTAAAGCAAAAAATAAAAGACAAGTAATCATAAGCGAACTAAACAAAAAAGTAAACAAAAATGTCCACAAAAACTAAAGCCTTCCTGTAGAAAACTCAACATTAAAACTAAAACAAAGTAAAACAAAAAATAAAGTAAAACTATATCAAAGTTGAAAAAAAGTAGAGCAAATTAAACCAAAAGTAAATTACAATTAAGTAAAAATAAGTACAATAAGCTAAAAAAGTAACAAAATATTTAAAAAATTAAGATGTAAATTAAAAAAAAAGTAAAAATAAAGTAAAATAAATTTTAAAAATAATGTAAAATCACAGAATTTCAGAATAGTTGAGGTTGGAAGGGACCACAGTTGACCATCTGGTCCAATCTCCTTGTTCAAGCAGAGTCATTCTAGAGCACATGGCACAGGATTGTATCCAGATAGTTCTTGAATATCTTCAGTGAAAGAGATGCCACAGTCTCTCTGGGCAATCTGTACAAGTGAACAGTTGTCTGCACAATAAAGAAGTTCTTCCTCATGTTTAGGTGGAACTTCCCGTGCATCAGTTTCTGCCCATTGCTTCTTGTCCTAGTGGTTGGGACCACTAAGAAGAGCCTGGCTCCATCCTCTTGACACTCTCCCTTCAGACGCTTACATACATAGATGAGGTCCCCTCTTAATCTTCTCCAGGCTAAACTGGCCCATCTACCTGAGACTTTCCTCATAAGAGAGGTGCTCCAGTCTCCTAAACATCACAATCTTCCACTGGACCCACTCCAGGAGCTCCATGTCTCTCTCATACTGAGGAGCCCAGAACTGAACAAGGTATGCCAGATGTAGCCCCACTAGGCCTTGGTAGAGGGGCAAGGTCACCTCCCTTGCCCTGCTGGCAGTGCTATTCCTGATGCATTCCAGGATACCATCCACCTTCTTGGCCACAGGAGCACGCTGCTGGTTTGTGGACAGTTTTTTGACTCTCAAGTTGTCCACAGAGCTACTTTCCAGCTGGTCAGCCATCAGCCTGTCCTGGTGCAGGGGGTTATTCTTCCCCAGGTGTAGGACACTACATTTGCCCTTTCTGAATTTCAAAATATTCTTTGCCCATCTTTCTAACCTGTTGAGGTTCCTCTGAAGGGCCACACAGCTCTCTGAGGTTTCAGCCACTTCTCCCAGTTTTGTATCACCAGTGAACTTGCTGAGGAGACATCTGCCCCTTCATCTGAGTCACCGAACAAGTTGAACAATACTTGGCGCAGTATGAAATCCTGGGGAACACCACTAGTGACAGGTTTCTAACTAGACCCTGTGGCACTGATTACAACCTTCTGGTTCAGCCAGTTCTCAATTCNTGGCCACAGGAGCACGCTGCTGGTTTGTGGACAGTTTTTTGACTCTCAAGTTGTCCACAGAGCTACTTTCCAGCTGGTCAGCCATCAGCCTGTCCTGGTGCAGGGGGTTATTCTTCCCCAGGTGTAGGACACTACATTTGCCCTTTCTGAATTTCAAAATATTCTTTGCCCATCTTTCTAACCTGTTGAGGTTCCTCTGAAGGGCCACACAGCTCTCTGAGGTTTCAGCCACTTCTCCCAGTTTTGTATCACCAGTGAACTTGCTGAGGAGACATCTGCCCCTTCATCTGAGTCACCGAACAAGTTGAACAATACTTGGCGCAGTATGAAATCCTGGGGAACACCACTAGTGACAGGTTTCTAACTAGACCCTGTGGCACTGATTACAACCTTCTGGTTCAGCCAGTTCTCAATTCACTTCACTGTCCACTCATCCAGTCCACACAAGTTTGCTTATTAGGATAATGTGAGAGGCAGTGTTGAAAGCCTTCTGTAGTGGTTTGACTCTGGCTAAATGCCAAGGACTCACCCACAGAGAGACTGTCCCACTCCCCTCCCTGCAAACGGACAGAGGAGAGAAAAAAAAACCTGAAGGGTTTTACGAACTTTGCGATAAGGACCATAAGAAATTCCTTTCCAATTATTTCACAGGCAAAACAGGCTCCAACTGCAAATATTAAGAATTTATTATTATCAAAATCAGAGCTTAAGAGTGAGAAGTTCAGTGGATCTTACATTTTCCCCACCCCTCCCTCTTTTTAATATCTTTCCCCAGAGGCCCAGGAAGACAGGATTGGGGGGGTTATGATCAGATATGAGCAGTTGCTTCTGCCACTGCTCAGCGAGAGAGTCCTACCCCTGCTTCTTCATGGGGTCTCCCCCACAGTCTGTCACACAACTGCTCCAATGTGGTCTCTCCCATGGGCAACAGCTCTTCAGGTGCTGCTACCACATGGGTCACTTTCCCATAGGGTGCAGTCCTTCAGGTATAGGCTGCTCCAGCGTGGGTCCCCTACAGGCCACAAATCCTACCAGGAAATCGTGCTCCAGCATGGGATCCTCCATTCCATGGGCTGCTGTCAGGGCCCTGCTCCAGACATGGGCATCCCATGGGATCACAGCCTCCTTCCAGGGTCCACCTGCTCCAGCGTGGGCTCCTCCACGGGCTACAGGTGGATTTTTTTCCACTCCCTATTGTCCCCATGGGCTGCAGAAGCCCCATTCCAGCGCTTAAGGCATCTCCTCCCCCTCCTTCTCCACTGACTTTGGTGTCTACATTGTTGTTAATCACAACTTCTCATCCTGCTCTTCTCTGGCTCCCATCTTCATCTGCTCTGAACCTTTTTATTTTTCTTCTTAAACATGCTATCACAGAGGCATTACAGTAACTCCTCATTGGCCTGGCCTTGGGCAACAGCAGGTCCAGCCTGGAGCCGGCTGGCATTGGCTCTGCTGGAAATGGGGAAGCTTCCAGCAGCTTCTTGAAGAAGCCTCCACCATAGGTCCCCCCCACTACCAAAACCTTGGCTGCTGAAACCCAATACACATTCTTAAAGACAAAGTTAAATTACAAAGGTACACTGCTCTCCTCACACCCCTTTAGGTAGTTTCATTATAGAGGGCAATCAGGTTGGTCAAGCATGATTTACCTGTAATGAATCCATGCTGACTACTCCTGATTGCATTCTTTTCTTTCATGTGGGTAGCGATGGCCTCTAGAATGAGGTACTCCATCCCCTTTCCAAGGATGCAAGTGAGGCTGACTGGCCAGTAGTCCCCTGGGGTCCTCTTTGTTGCCCTTTTTGAAAATGGAGTGACGTTTCCTTTTGCCCAGTCCTCAGTCACCTCTCCTGGTCACCATGACCTTTCAAAGATGATTATGAGTGCCCTGCCTATGATGTCCACCAACTTTCTCAGCACTTGTGGACACATCCCATCAGGGTCTCATCAAGGTCCATGGACTTGTGGACGTCAGGTTTGTTTAGGTGTTCTCTGGCCCAATCCTCCCTGACCAAGGGAAAGTCTTCCTTCCAACATTCATATACGCTGGTCTCTTGGGTCAGAGAGTCCTAAGGGCTACTCTTATCAGTAAAGACTGATAAGTTTCATGTTCCATACTCTTTAACTGAGTAGATATAAGTGCCTAAAGATAAGATTTACAGCAACAACATGGTGACTGAGGAAAGAACTAAGGCAGCTTGTAAGAATCTTAGCTGAACTCCTGAAAGTATATTCCATTTGCATTTGAGATAGAACTACAAAGCAGCAATCTCTGAAAGTAATCTAATTTAGGAGTCAATTCCATGTTTTTCTCTTTCTCGGAAATTCATTCGGCTTCTCTTATAGCAGATAATAACAAGATACTTCACAATTTTCAGAGCATTTCTCTTCACAGTATCCTTGAGCATAATAACAAGTATAATTACTCACACTACACAAAGAAATTGGTGGGACTGCCACAGTTATTCAAGAAGACTATGACAATATAATAAACTGGTTGGATCTACAAGCCTTGACAAGAATCTGAACCAGATGATTGCATTTTTTCTGCCTCCTTTTCCACATTTCATGCCACGTTTCATGCCACATTCCATGTTGCATTTATCTACTCCTTTTGGAAAAAGAAAGGCAATCAGGAGTTCAATCAGAGAGATCAATAGGAATGCACGGAAGAACACAAGGAAACAAGTAACTTTAAAGGACCTTAAGTGAAAGGAAAATTTGGTTTCTTTATCTTAAAGAAAAAGTCAGATACAGCACAAGGTAAGGAAGGCTACAAAAGAAGACAGAGTGCTTATGTCTGTATACTTATTTACAGAAAAACTACTTGTGGTCTGTCCTGTCTTGCTATATGACTGAGGAGAGGAGATGACAATAAAGAACATCACTAGCTCAGTGGTGAGCCAGATACATCAGTTACCATGGGGCAGTGCACTTGCTATCAAACAACATTCTTCTTCCCCCTCTTAATCCTGGGCTTCTAAGAACTAGGATAACTTCAGTGACAGCTACTGCTTTGTATCTTTGGCTTTCTACATGAAGTTTTCTTGAAGACTTTATTTAATGACAGCTTGCCAGTCGTAGTTTTACATTCCCTGAAGTTCCTGATGTATTTTCTGTTAGTCTTACATAATGCTAAGATCATAGATTTGTACCTCTCTAAAAAAAACCATTCTGTAGCCAATCATTTTGTACTCTAAAGCACCCAGAAGTGTGGGTGACTTTACAAGCTAAAGAGGAACATTAAAACATCACATAGAAAGTCATAATGAAAACAGGACTTTTTTTAAAAAAGAGTATTTAAAAACAATAGTGAAAGGTTCTGGCACTGTCCCCTTTGAACTATGACATTCAGATAGTTATCTTTTTTTTCTTTAGAAAGATGTATTTGTAAATGAATTTGAAATTTTTCTGAAAGACTAAAATATGAATGAAAATATTAACAAAGCCTGTGTTAAGATCTGTATTGCATGTTTAATAAAATTGCTTCGTAAGATGTAACAATACTAGTTTTTATCCAGGTAAACAAGTATAAGAATTTATTTGCAAGTAGTTTTTAGCATTTTATTTTTTAAAAAATCATTATTCTTTTTCTATGGGTAACTTTGACAGGAATTTTCAATCCAAGGGCTTCGTATTATTTATTTTAAATTAAGAAATCTCTCTCTTCAGGGATATTTCTGAAGCTGGATTTCACCGTAGCATTCTTCAAAACAGCCATTCCCAACCTAATAGCTAATACTTAATACTCAGTGTGCCCTAGCAGAAAAGGATTTAATATTAAACATTAGACAACTATAAGAGCAATGGCCAAGTAGATGATGATAGAAGCTAGAAGCATCTCTGATACGATTGGTTACTTTTGGCCTAAGAAATATAGCTTCCAATTTTTATTTGGGACTTTTATGTAGAATGAGCTTTCCTTGACACAAGGTGGTCTAATAGTAGAAATACAGAAGCCCACATACAACCTCATTTCAGCAAAACACTGCGCTGTAATCAAAATCTTCACACATCTGATCTCTGCTTTTACTCTTGTAACTTCACTGCAACTACATTTCCCACACACTTACCAAATGTCTGTCATGACAGACGCAAATCAAAAGCACACTTAGTTTATCTGCTCCAAGACAGGTGTGTTACTCTAACTATCTACAGCTGTTGTAGATGACAGAAGGCATAATTTACAAAAAAAAAAAGTCTGTTTGAATTCTTCTGCAGCTGCAGAGGATGTGGGAACAGATTCTGATGTGGAAAAGAAAAAAAAGTCAAAAGTCAAGATACATGAATCCGGGGGAAATTTTTCTGGTGATTTAGAGATCTGCGTTACCTTTATACCACCTTTACTTTCAGGTCTCTCTTGCAATGACCCTAGCTACATGAAAGACATTCTGAATCTTCTGTTGGAGTAAGTTCAATACAGTTACTAAATCTCACATTTTAGCTCCCTGAGAGTGGCATTGTACGGCAACAGTCACTTCTTACACCAGGAAAACTCATCCAGACCCAAATTTTTACCTATTCTTTGTGCATGATCTGCCAGAAGGAGCCACTTGGAAAAGCTATACTGCTCAAAACCTCTCACGTGTGAAAACCTGTGCCTCACAGTCTGCAATTGCTGCTCTACTACCTGGTAGCAGGGTACCTCAAGTAGCTGCCTGGCTTTGCTGAACAGCCAATATGATAAAAAGGAGAGAGAGCACAGCAAAACACAAAGAGAATGACATCCAAACTAGGAACATGGATCATTTACTGGTATTGAAGACAGCTACAGTTTTATACCACCTTGTGGTGTATAGAAGTTATTACAATGTTCGGGAGTACATTTTCTTTCAATTCTTCAGAGCATCCATGTTTTAAGGCTGTTTAGCCTCAGAACAGGTCTTTGACATTTCAGATAGTTGAAGAAAAATCTCAAATATAAAAATAAATTCATAAGCTTCCATAGCTTTCTTCTTCACTCTATCCTCTGCATCCAGTGATATGTATAAATGTAACAATAAAACAACTTGAAAGATCTAGTAAGCTTACCTATGCAAAAAAATGTAGTTCTCCCTCCTCAGAGGGACTCTGAATATATAATATACTGGGACTATTGTAATATCAGTTCTGAAATATACCTTTGTTTTATTATAACCAGGCTAATCCCATGAGCTTTCCTTGCTAGATTTATGTCTTATTCTCTTCAAGAGTCAAAGTAAAAATGCAGAAGTGTCTTTTCTGCCATTTTTATTTATTGATTCTAAACGCCATAGAATACTTCTAAACAAGAAACATTATAAGTTGGCATATAGGGCTACAACATGTTTTCTCAGAAATCAAGTGTTTAAAAGAGCATTTAAAATTAAGGAATTTTTCTTCCTTGAAAGGGAAAGGAAACAGAGCAGTTAGTTGGGGTTTTGCTGTTTCCAACTTCAGACTAGTGCTGGGAACTGAGCCTGCAGAGAATTCTAAAGGCTGAACAAGAAGATTAACAGTTCATTGTAATACTGTGTTAGCATTTTTTTTCTGAAAAACTAATTTTGATTCATGTTCATAATGAATAGGATGTATATTTTAAAGGGTTACTTTGTTTTCTTGCTGTCTGAAGTAAATTTTAAGTCAATGAAAGAGCTGTTGAGTGTAAAGGGTAGTAACAGAAAGACTGAGACAAGTTTAAAGATAATACTGCAGAGCTATAAAAGAAATAAGAAAGAAAAGACTGAGCATTTCTGTAATGATTATGATTTAGCTGGATAAGAGAATCTTTAGTATTTGCTTATTCTTTTCACAGATTTGGTGAGCTGTGAAAAGGACTAAGAAATATGGGACGTTAGACCCTGTTTTGCAGATGTGTTAAGCACTACAGGGTACAAAAACATAACGGGACAAAATTTTTCAAAAACTCTAATTTAGTAATAATGTGTTGAGTTGTTTGATTGTGATGAAAACATTTTATGGTTTTCTTTGAACAAACCTTAATTACACAGGTTCAAGAACAGCCTTTCCAAGGCAACCTTTTATTTTCTTTATATGCTTGACTTTTTCAGTGTTAATACTGCCATGAGATTAAAAACATGCTGGGTATATGCTGACTGTGCAGGCGAAAAACCCCAAAATCTTGTGAAAAGCATACAAACTAAACACAAGTAACTGTGTGTGATGTGTCACTTCAGTTAATACAATGTATTAACTGAATACCAATGTACAAAAGCATTAATCTCATTTTTAAAATTTCACAGCAGATTTCTGTAGAATCTTGTCTAGTAATACTCTTTGTTTTGTCTAGTAATACTCTTTGTTACCTTTTCCCCCCAGAATGACTTCAAATACTGAACTGCCTCTGGAATATTAATCTCTTTGCCTATGTCATAAGAACTCAAGCTCATAAGAAGTGGAAAACATCTAGAATATAACAGTCACAGGTGTTGATACAGTCAGTGTAATATAGGTAGCTATTAAATTTGAAAAGAGGCTTGCTTGATAAGCAAACTAATATAATTTTATAGGCTGAATTTACACAGGAACATTTTCAGTTGAGATCCATGCTGCCTGTTTTCTGCTGTCCTAATTATTTTATCTTTTTCACAGTATGGTTCCCCCTAGTGATTCTTGTAAGGAAAGAAGCTACCTGATCCCTTAATCCAGCTAGCATTTTACAAAAGAAGATCCAAATTAGTTTTGCTTACACCAGATGCTTTATGTGCAGTTGGGTATCAGACAATGATGACTGAAATATGAAACAGGTAAATTCAATGATCTCCTTTGAAAGAATGTCTTACCTGGGGGAGCTAGCGTGAAATGAGTTGTTTGCATAGTTGTTGCCACTGTGAAGTCCTATCTCCTCCCCTTATGCAAACCAACAAATGTGTAAGCTGATTGCCAGATATCCCCAGCGTCAGGCTCTGTAACAAGAAATGCAATGAGTATTTGATGGAAGAGAAGCAAAATCAGATTTAGCAGACTGGTTAGAGCGGGCAAATATGTTAGCAAATGAACATATTATGCCTACAAACTTGAATGCACTATGGTGGGAAATTTGTACAGGTAGCAGATAATAGAAACAGTAGAAAGTACAGTTAGAAAAATATACCAATCAGCTATGCCAATGGCTTGCTATGTGGCCTTCTGCAAGTTATGCAACTTCTTATTATATTTCAGTTTAAAATGCTATAATATTTTGCCTAAAGAATCGTACAAAATATTTGAATGTCTCATTGTTTGTAAAAGATCATGTACTTTTATATTTAAAGAACACACACATGAAAATGTCCAGTGAACCAGCAAAAATCTGATGATTATTCGGACTACAGTAACTAGATGCCCGTTTAAAGAAAATAAAACTGTTGAATATACTGGTACTTTTATGTATACCCTGGTGCATTTGGAAAGTTAGCAAAATCCAGGTAGAAGTTTTCATGCAGTCACCTTGTTTTGAAGGAGAAGAGCTCTGAATACAATGAATAAAGCCCTTCCATACCAGTACTAAAGAACAGTTGCCAGTGCATTCAAATTACTACTATGCAGTTAGAACCTGTAGGAAAAAAGTGTGGCAAGAAGACAGCAAAGTTACCCTAATTAAATTTTTGGTAAACATTTCCTAGGCATCCACAAATAATCAGGATGTAACTATTCAAGAGATATGACTGTCTACCCCAGGTAATCAGTAAAACACACTCTAAATATCTAAGCCCCCATCCCAAATGGTGTAGCCCATCCCAATGCCTTTCTCCAACTGTCATCACAATTTCAGAGGCTGATGAACACTGAGCACACTTTGGTATTCAGTACATGAATAATGAGACATAGTGTGATCCATATTCTGAAAGCTACTTCTAGAATCATAACTAAAGTGCTAATCTGAGCTCTCATGAATTCTTTGCTTCCCATGCTGCACTGTTCCTGGACACTGCAGATAATTACAAGTCCTGAGAGGCTGGAAGGAGGTAAATTTAATTCCTCTGTCAGCTATATGTTCTTCTTATAAATATCCTACAAAGCTCTTTTCTTGCTACAGTTATACCCTACAGGATCAATTCCAGGCTGGTCAAATCACTTCACTCTCATTCTCTCACAGGATTCCATCTGTTGGAGAGCCTCCTGCCTTCACAACCTGCGATTTTTTAGTACAATAGTACAATGATTATTTATGGAAGTCACAACTGAAAACATTCCAGTTAGGTTCCTCCTCAAAGATCTTCTCTACTGTAATTCATACTTTTTCTCCATATTCCGCACAGATTACTCTGCCAGAAAAATAACATCTTTCAAAGAGAAAACCCTTGGAAATACTCACGAATTTCACAGAAGTTTTAATAGAATTGTTTCTTCATGCATGTATTACTGTGGTAATTAATTATACTCAATTTTCTTTAAATAATATTCAAATTGCTTAGCTCCTCCAATGTATTCTATCAATGATACCTATTCATGATAAACCTTGCAGACCTGCTAGGGATATCTCAGCTGAATACTTTTCTCCTATCTACTACTGGAAAAAAAAATTACTTCAATGAGCCTACCAAACCGTCTAATACAATGACTGAAATGTAATCTTAAGAAATCTTTGTTCAAAAACTGGTGTCTCCATTGTTTATTATCATACATCATCACTTTTTCGGGTAGTCCTCTGGCAGCTGTGAACAAAGCTTTCCAGCCTTGTATCTATTTCGATCACAATGGGCTGAATCATCACCATCTCTAGCTGAAATTTTAACCGTGCACATGATAGATAATAAAAGAGTTTGCTAGAAAAATGCCAATTTTCCATCCAAATTTTTTAAATTTCT
>WEIV01015517.1:0-28581 GCA_013390005.1 Calyptomena viridis
CACCCAGCCAGTCTCCCAGTCCCTGGTGAACTGTATGGCTGTGAAGACTTCAAAGGTTAATTATGGCCTGACAGCAGGACCTCTATCTCTGGAAGCACCTGCTAAGATGGTCACCATGGCCTGAGCATCACCTACCTCATCCCAAGGGCTACTTCATCCCTGGGTTGTGAGCCCCAAGGAGCAAAAGTCCTGTATGTCATTCCCCAATGTCAGCCCTGGCCCATGATCCCTGGAGCCCCATTGAGTTGGTTTCTCCCTGTCCCAGTGCAGTCCCTAACCCTTGAGGCAGTTTGGCTAATGTGTGAGCACTGGCTTGGCACTGATCCTCATCTAAGAACCTGCAAATTTCTCTAAGTCCCCTGGAATTTGGCAGTGGGCTTTCGCCAATCTTCAGGAAGAAAACTTTCACCCTCCACCAGTTGCTGGAGCCAGGCCCCAGACACAAGATGCGTGTCGGTCTTCCCTATGAACTCATCCTATGGGCTGTACTTGGTGCTTGGCTGGTCTGTTCATGCTCCCTCACCTTTCTGCTCCATGTTTTGGGCATCTTTGAGCTTCCCCCCCAGGACCCCAGTACTCACTGAGGACCACAGCTCCCATGAAGAGTCCCATCACCAAGCGCAGGAACCAGAAGAGTCGCTGCCGGGGGTGAGCAGAGCAGGGAGACAGGTCTCAGTCAGATTTTGCCATGAGGACCTCAGCACCAAGAATATCATTTAGAAACACCAGGTGGTGAGGAACAGGCCTGTCCCTCCCCTGGGAGTCACACCATGGGCTTTGTAGGCAGGTGACATGAGGGGGACATGTGGCTGAGGTATCTCTGCTGGGGTGGGAGCAGGCAGACTCAGACAGAGCAAGAAAGTCAAAACAGTCCATTGGGGAAAGCTCTGACATTCCCTTTCTGAGAAGATGGAGACACTCCCTTTAATAATCTTGAGCTGGAATTTCCACACCTCATGTGTTTGGATGTGGTGGCAGCTGGCCACAGCTGGAGACAAAAGCACAGAAGCAGTGACTGGGCATTCATAGTGTGACCCCTGGGGGACAGAGGCCCCTCGGGCAGCCCTGCTGCAAAGCCAAGCACACAACAACCATGTGGCTCACAGAGGGTCTGTTGGCCACACAGAGCCTGGTGAGCTGTGCTGGGACATGCCCAGTGCACACCTTCTTCTTTTATTGAGATTTCAGGCAAGGTGGAGTGAGAGCTTTGAGCCTCACCCTCCTTTTCCACTCCTGTGAAATCATTTGGGCTTGCTCACAGAGAAATCCAGCCAAGCTGAGATCTAGCTGCCTCAGAAATTTGGGATGGTGGAGTTTGGTGTCTACAGCATGGGGGTCCATGCTGGGTTGGGCTGGAGCTCAGCCCATGGCTCACTAGAGATCCCAGAGCCATGGCCATGAACTGTGAGCAGCTTTGCTTCCCAAGTCTGTTTTCCAGGCTGGGAAGGAAGGTGAATGTGGGATACACGTGTCAGAGACCAGAGGTCTGAACTCCCCTTGCCCCTCTACTTACCCCCCTGCCCCGGATTCCTGGCAGGATGATGATGGAAGTGGCCAACATGGAGAGGAAGACAGTGACAATGATAGCCCGGGTGGTGTCAAAGGGGAAGCAGGCATTGGCACTGGGGTAGAAGGGGTAGGAGCCATCCCACAGCGTCATCCTGCTGCCTAGGAGGGCTGGAATTTGGCACTGAGAGAGACATGGGAGAGAAAATCACCTCCACACTTCCACCCCACCCAGCCTTCTCCTCCTGCCCCCTCTCCAGCGCTCTGCTTGTGTCAGGCACGGCTGTGGGTGCATCCCCAGTGCCCGGGACACCGCAGCTCCACACTGGGAGGCGTCTCCCACGGGAGCCCTCCATCTCCCCAGGGCACATCCCAGAGTAAAGCTGTGTTGGCGTCACCAGCGCATCTGCTACAATGCTCAGGTTGTCCCCAGTGTGGCACGGCAAGACATACAAGCACCGCCGGGCCACTCACTGCCCTCCCGTGTCTGTTCTCCATCCCAGGTGAATTCCTGGTGCTCCTCCCCTCCCTAGTTCAGCCCTTTACCCACAGCCTGGCTTGCGCTCGCGAGTGCTGGTGAATCACTGCACAAACACGGCTGTGCCCCACCGGGCTGCACCTCGCTGAGCCCCGATGGAGTTAACTCCTCATCGTCCAAGGAGACAGGAAAACCCAGAGGGGACAAAGAAGTTGCCTGTCCCTGGCAGCAAGGTGCCCACCCTCTGTCCCAGGAGCCAGCTGGAGGGAACGGTGGGCAGAAGGATGCTGTTCGGGAAGCCAGGTGTTTTTGCCACAGCACTTGACCGGCTCATTTTGCCGCTAGGAAAGGCCTGTTCAGCATCCCTCGGGAATGAGAACCATCCCAGCAGTGGCTGCAGGAACACTCACAGCCTCTTCCCCACGCCGAGCCTACCTCCGCGGCGGCTGATCCCAAGGGATGGGTGCTGTGCAGAGCTCCGGCGTGCTCCGGGATGCTGCTCCGGGATGCTGCTCCGGGATGCTGCTCGCCCGCGCTGCCTCCCCGGGCTGCGAGTGAGGATCCAGCCGGGCTGGAGTCGCGGCTGGGCTTCTCCCAGTGTTTTCAGAGTGCCCGCCTCCAAAGGCGGCTGGATCATCCAGCCTTACCACAGAGGGTTGGCCCCCTCCACCGCTCCTGCTGAGCACTGGGCAGGCAAGGCAGCGACGGGCTGGCACAGTCCTGGGAGGGGTTTGCCTTCTTTTCCTCAACTTTTCCTGCAGAGCGGTGAAAAGTTCAGCTGTTCCTCACAGCACAAAAACCCTGAAGCTTCCAGGCTCCTCGGGAGCCTGCTGGGAGAGAGTAGAGGGCTAAAAGCCCCCACCTGCACTGCCAGGTGAAACATCCCAGCTGAGGCACCTGACATGGGTTGTGGCTGCATGGCCCTGCTCCTGACTCTATCCACCGGGACAGGTTCCCTGGGAAGGTCCTGGCTGACCTGTCAATCCCTAGGCAAGGTGACAGAACAGCTGACAGGAGGGACAGCAGAGAGGCACAGGTGTAGAGGTGCACCCAGCCCCGTTATGCACAAGATGCTCAGGTTACTAACCTGGCCACGGTGTGGAGATCATGGAAATTCAAGCTTTTGGGGGTTGCTCTCGTTCTTTGGCAGTTTGGTTGGCTGAAGCAGGTTGAGTTGATGCTGAGAGGGACCAGCATGGCAGAAGCATTTTCCTGACATGTGTTTGAGGGCTTCCCTCCAAAACTGGCACAATTACAGCCATATCCTGGGTATTTCTTTCAGTATCCCAGGAGACAAGCTAGCTAGGTGCCCTGGAAAGATGTGCTTCTCACCTGCCTGGCAGAGGGATGTAAAAACAAGTTTTCGCTCATGCACGACAGTAAATAAAGGCATTTTTGGGCAAAGACTTTGCCATTTCCCCTCAGTTCTCAAATTGGTGCTACCCAGTCTGAACAATGAATTCTTCCCCAGGGGTTGTTTAAAAAAATAAAGGGTGACAAGGCTGATGTGGCTGAAGAACGTGTGTGCAGAGATGTGGGGTTGTCTCTGATGGGGATGTGGCACCAGCTCCACTCTGAAAGCCTCTGCAAAGCAGAGGGAGACATGGACTTCACAGCAAAGAATGCAGATCCCTGGGGTGATCACATGGACACACAGGCTCTGAACTTCTTGGAAAGGTGGAAATACCTCTCCCTCCAGTGTGGGAGAGGGATAACTGAGGCGTTGACTGGTAATTGGCAGGTTGAGATTAATCAAGGTGGGAAAGATGTAATCATGTGAGGTGGTATGTGGGATGAGGGCTTAGACCATCCATCCCTCACTGCACTTCCTGGAGGTGGGAGAGGCAGCAGAGGAATGAGCCCTGCACTGGCTTTGTTAAACCAATGTTTGGAGTTTGCCAGGGGAGGAAAGATCAAGGCACGGTGGGGTTTGGGCTGTTCAGATGAGCATCATAAACATGTCTTTTGGGGAGATCCCCCATTGCCAAAAACAAAAGCAGAGTTTAGGGAGTTCCCATCCTTCTCTAAAGGAGGTGCCCAGCAACACAGGGTTTGAGTGCAAGGACATTGGGAAGCTCACAGGGCTGCTCTGGCTCCCTCATCTGTCCCCAGCAGCGATGGAAGTGGGGTGTGATGGTGAGATGCTCCCTTTCCCTGGGGTTCTGATGGGGCCGTGGGCTGGCAAGTGTGGGAAAATCGCTGGATTTACCCTTCATCCATCACTATGCACTTAGGAAGAGGGCCTACAGGAAGCTTGAGGCCATAGTTAGAACTGGGGTTTGGGGTTTTTCCTTCCTTTTTAAATTTTCTGGGTATTTCTGCAGCTGGTAAAGACGTGTGGTTCAGGGAATAGGTCTGGGGACTCCCTCTTGCTCACCAGCAGTTCACAGCCTCTTGCTCAGGGTGCTGCTCCCACCTCAGCACCCTGCCCTCTTCCTTGGGCAGCCTCTGCTTCACTCCCTTGGGAATGATGGATCCCTCGATTAGGGATGAGTCACCTGATCCAGGTCAGCTGAGGGGGTGGGGGTGAGGGGAGCAGCACCCAGCACCTCTTGTGCAAGCAGCTGAAAAGTGTTGGATCAGCCGCCCTCTCAGTGCTGGGAACTGAGGTGGGGAAGGCGCTGGGACAAGCCTGGGCAGGGAGGTGATTTTGGGGATGGAGCAGGAAGATTTCTGCCTGACCCATTGGAGCCAGTGGGACAGCTGTGGTGCCTGTGCCCAGGTGACACCCACTGGTTGTCCCCATCACCCCTCTGTCCTGTTCCCCTTAACCTGGGGAATGCTGCAGCTCCTGGAGTTGAGTCGGGGCTCGGTTGGGATCAAATCCATCCTGTGTCCCATCCTGATGCTTGAATCCTTGCCCAGGAATCTTTGCCACATCTGAGTGATTCATGATGCAGCAGCTTGAAGGGAAGGACAGGAGGAAGGATGAAGAGACACTCTCTGATCTGTTTCACCTTGAGGTGCTGCAACATTCATGGTTTGGCTCTGGATATATTTTCAAGAAGGATGTATTTGTGCAGCTCTGGAAGTTAGTTAAACATTTTCAGAGAAGGGGAAGGTGTTGCTGCCCACTACACTGACCAGTGTATTTATGATGGAGACAAGTCAGGGTCCATCCAAAGGGCTGCCAGGAGATGGAGGCAGAGCTCTGCAGGAGCCACGTGTCATCCTGGTGGGAACTGAGACAGGAGGGGTTTCAGCCACACTTTGAGGAAATAATTGTCTAAAAATTGTGCTGAGTGTTCAGCCCTCTGTCCTTTCCAAGAGCCATCATGCAGGAGAGGACACGGCCTGGATCTCCTGAGGAAAGTCCCAGGAAGAGCATCTTCCTTGAGGCATCTTGCTTAATCATCTCTGCTCCAGGGCCCAAAAGGATTTCAGCTCCTGCCAGGGCTGTTGCAGGATTCCATGTGCTCTCAGAGACACAGGGAACAGAAACCCAGCTGTCCCATTGCCTTCCCAAACGTCTCCATCCTACCCAGATACTCCATGTCTGACCCTGTGGATGCTAAGACCGAGGCCTGGGTGGGGAAGTGGACACCTGGATGTGGGAATGTGGTGGGTCCCTGTTCCTTCCCTTGCCCCTTGCTAGGATTTCCCAGCCTGGAGAAGGGGCTGCAGAGCCAGCCCTTCTCTCCTGTCCACAGATCCCAAGTGTCCCTTCCAGGCTGCCCTAATCCCAGCTCTGCAACAGCTGCTGGAGCAGAGGGGTAGGGGGAGGGAGCATGGAAGGGTCTAAGCAGGTCCCTGATGCCCTGGGAGAACAGAGGAGAGGGAGATCACATCAACTCCTATCTTACATCTATGTTATGGATGTTGCCTCCCCACTAAAGAGCAAAAGGGTTTGCCAGCTCCCAAACTGCCCCTCCAGCCTCATCCCTGAGGGCCTCCCTCATCCAGCAGAGCTGTTCTGCCCTGACATGAGTGTCAGGAAGTGCATCAACCTTTGGGATGGATTTCAGCAAGGATTTTATTGTCCCAGCTTGGAGAGATAACAGCCATTCCTGCCAGTTTGATGCAACCATCAGTGAGATGAATTTGTCTGGGCTTTGCTGGGGCTTGTTAATGATGCACTGGTGGTAATCAGCACTTTCATTCCTGGCTGCAGCTCAGAGAGCAGCTTTCTCTTGCAATCCCTGGCATTAGAGGCCTAATTAAAGTGATACACATTTTTCCATGGAACTCTTGTGTCTCGTGTCTCCCTGCCAGCCTTGGAATCCCTCCAGTTGAATTCGGACCACCTCCTGCAAGGTGTGAGCTTGTAGATCTTGGATCAGGAGGGTGAACATTGTGGTGGAAGATATCCAAGGCAGATCTGAGCTTGGCCAGGTCTCCTGTGAATGTTCCCTGCCAGCTCTGGGTGTCACAAGGGCTTGTGGGCTGGTGTCCAGAGCTCTTTCCACCCAGTGATCCTGCCCCACAAAGCATCATCTTGGGATGGTGTCTTGCAGTTGGTGACAGTCCTGCTATGAGAGGTTGAACCAGAGACCTTCAGAGATCACCCACTAATATTTATACAAAGCTGATGGCCCTTTTCCTTCCTTCATACTCTCACAGACCTCACAGCAGAACTGGTTACCTAAAACCTTTTAAGGATTGTCCTTTCCCTTCCAGGGAAGGGACATGTGGCAGGGAGCTGGGAAGTTGGCCCTTCATAGGAAAGGACACAGTCTTTGAGGTCTGGGGCTGCCACCCAAATGTTCCTAATCAAGAGGAATAAAGTCCCCTTTGTCCTGAGTCCCAGGTAAATATTCCCACAAGTCCTTCTGCCCTGCTGGGAGTTCTCTTATCCCTTCCCATGGCACTTGCATCCAGGTCCTGGAGCAGGTTTATGCCCTCTTCCACCTGCAGCATGGCCAAGCTGGAGCTGCTCTGTAAGGACATGCTCCCTTATCAGTGCCACCACCCCGCACAAGTTTGTGCTGGTTTTGGCTTGACAACATTTTACACAGGTACAGATTTCCTCCTGGAGGCAAAGGTCTTCCCTGGCACATCAGAGGATGGGGATGTCAAGGCCGTGGGAACAGTGAGAGCTGAAATGGAAAGAAAAGAGTGTCCTAAGTTCACTCTTTTTATGTTCTACCTGGAGCAGGAGGAACACCTTTGCCTACTCCTTCGGGAAGGAAATTCGATTGTTTTACTCCTTGGATTGGCTTCCCCCAGTAGGAAAACACCTCAGTGTGGCAGTACTGACCTACACACATTTTATAAAATCCATCAATTCCATGGCAGTTGTGCAGCTCTACAATTCCTGGCACAGTCTGAGCACTGTACAGGGGATCCAAAGGTTGGCTGTGAACAAGATAGGAGCTGGTTTATGGTCCCTTCCTCTGCAGCACACTGGGAACACAGACTCCACAAGCTGTTAGTGGTGCAAAGCAATTTCCCACATCAGGTTTATCCCACTCACAATATTTTATACACCACAAACATGAGGAACCAATTAATATATTAATACCTTATTCCTGTTACAGCCCCTGGCTGTCAAAAATGCATCATTAACAAAAAATGGCAGTGAGATTGTATTGGACCTCCTCTGGCTCCCCTCCACTGCCCTGATGATTTTGGGAGTCCCACAGGGAGGGTCCTGTGGCAGGAGGGCTCTCATCCAACCCCACAACTGGTTTTGTCCCTGCTACTCTCACAAAAAAGTCTTTGTGGGTGTGTAGCTGCCATGAGCCAGATCTCCTGCCCAAAGCAGCAGCGTTTGGTGCACAGACACTGCAAGAACCTCTTTCTGAGTGGGGTCATACAGAGGACTTTGGGTCAGGGACACTAAGCCTGGGACAGCAATGACACCAAGTGGTGGCAGTGGACTTTCACTGACATCCCTCTGAGCCAGCTCCTACTCTGAGTCAGAGTAATGAAAGAGAGACAAATGTCAGCAGTGAACTTGTCTCCATTTATCTCATTTCACATACTTTTCCCATCCTTGGGGTCATGCCATGGCCTCAGGTTGTAGGGGAAGCCCAGGAACAGTGCTGGTCACAGCTGTCCATGAGCTATCAGGGCTTCTGAGGATTCAGAAGTGCACCCCAGGGAGGTCACCCCAGTGACCTCACCTGAGTGGCCTTATTGCATCTCTGCTTGTGTTGTGCAGAAGCAGCAAGTTCTGCTGTGAGCAAGGTCTTGAATCCAAGCAGCAGCTGGAGTGTCATCCTTGAACCCCGACAGCAAAGTGAGGAGGTGCCTTCCCCAGGTGGGAAACTGCTTGGGGGTGTTGTTTGTTCCCAAAGCCTCAAATACTTACATTATATTAATTGGCAATAAATTAATTTATATTCCCCAAGCTGAGTCTGGTCTGCCCACAACAGCAATTACCAAGTGACCTCCTTTCTCTTTATGTGACCCACAGAGATGAGGGGGTGGGAGACAGACACACAGACAGACAGGACAGGTTCTGGCTGGGTGGGTGGGAGAACAAGGATCTCACCTGAGTGTGTCATGGTCAGGAACCCACTCACCCTCCCATGGGCTTGCCTGGGTGGTCCATGACACGACACCAGGTCAGAAGGCCATGAGCCTGTCAGTCCCTCACACTGCCAGCTCAGGGGCATCTGGTCTCATCCAGTGTCAAACATGATCCACAAAGTCATTATTTTTCTGGCTTATAATTAGTTTTAAGCCAAGGCTTTGCTCCAGCTAATGAAAGGTGAGCTGAGGGTCACCCATATCCCAGCACACAGCAGCCAGTCTGGGCAAAAATGTGCAGGTTGGAGGAAGGATTCCTGCATGGATGACTGTGGGACAGTGGGAAACATCTTGAGCAAAGCTGGTGGGTAGGAGACCATGAAGGACATGGGAAGGCAATAGCTAAAGGTGGTGCCACAGGTGGGGTGTTCACCAGCTGGTTGGAGAACCTGGGAGGCTCCAAGTGGCAGCAAGGGGATGCTCTTCCCAGAAGCTGCAGCCAAGCAACTGCTCCAGTGAGGCAGAGGAGGCTTTGCAAGATCTGAACTACCCTTTAAGGGACAGGGAGCAAGCTGAGAAGGCCTCCTACCACAGCTTTCATCCCTCTAACAGTTACCAGCAGGTTCAGATGCTGGATCATCCCTTGGCTTAGTGTGATGTGGCTCTGGGCTCCTGTTGTCCTTGGGAAAAGGGCTCTTCTCCCTGTGGGACCAAAGGTTGAATTTGGCATCAAAAGTGTGGGAGGCAGGGTATGAAAGCCTGTGGTTTCATTTATGGCATCACTGGGATCTGCTGCCAGGCTTAGCTCTTCCTGGGGACATGTCCAAGGGCATGGACATGCTTTGAGGATGGGAGCACCTCTCCTGTGAGGAAAGGCTGAGACAATTGTGATTGCTCAGTCTGGAGAAGCAGCAGCTCTGGGGAGACCTTAGAGCTCCTTCTAGGGCCTAAAGGGGTTCCAAGAGCTGAAGAGGGACTTTGGACAAGGGCCTGGAAGGACAGGACAAGGGGGAGTGGCTTCCCACTGCCAGAGCGCAGGGATGGATAGGATATTGGGAAGGAATTGTTGGCTGTGAGAGTGGGGAGGCCCTGGCACAGAGAAGCTGTGGCTGCCCCATCTCTGGAAGTGTCCAAGGCCAGGTTGGATGGGGCTTGGAACAACCTGGGATAGTAGAAGGTGTCCCTGCCCATGGCAGGGGGTTGATGAACTTTAATGTCCCTTCCAACCTAAATCCATTCTATGATTCCATGACTCCCAGCAGTGACTAGGGGACATCTGTGACTTGGGTGCATCTGTAAGCAGGACATCCAGAAGGTGCTGAACCAGAGCCTGCTCATGGCACTGTGTTCCACCACCTATTTCAGGCAGCCCTGGGGATGCCCTTCTCCCACCATCCTGCACAAGGGAGGGGCCCAGGGTTGTTCCTCTGCCCATCTGAGTGTTTAACAACATTCATGAAGTGAGGGAGCACCAAGTGATGAACCCAAAGTAGGCTCAGAATTGGTCTGAGTGTTTCATGGTCCAGCCAAGGCCAACCAGTGTGTGGCTAACCCTGGGTCCCACAAGCCAGAAATCCCACCACTGTCACAAGAAGATTGTGCTGGTAATAGTCCCAGCAAAGAGGGTCATGAAGATGCTCCAGTAATGAGTGGCGTGATCAGTTCATCCAAGTGTGCTGTTTTGTCATGTTTGGGTCTCCTTCAGTGGAAAGAGGCTGCAGGGACTGAATCTAATCCCTCCTGGCTGTTGAGAACAACGAGCTTCCCCTTAACCCCCACCAAGGTGCTCTCACTTCCCACTCTCCCTACATAAGCCCTTGGGGGTCTGCCTTCCCACCCCCACAGAAGAGTCTGTGCAAAGAGAGAGTTTTATTCATGGGGGCACATCAGACATCAAGAAAACACAAAACATACAGGAACTATACAGGGAGGCTCCGCTTTTCATACACACGATCACTTTTAACAATATTACAGAAAGAATAAATAAAAATATGTTGCTATAGAAACCCACAAGGATGATGCTCTCCTCCATTCACCACGCACAGCCGACCTTGCAGACCTCATCCTGCCCAGCTGCACCTCTTCAGTTGGAAAAGTACTTCTCCAGCACCTTTGTTAAAAGCCCAGTCTCCTACAAAACAAGGCACAATGGTGAGACACTGGGTCCCATGTCCCACTGACGTCACCTGCTGGGTGTCACAGGGCAGAAGATGGCACAAATGTCCTGTGTTGGAGCATGATGGCACTTCAGGGCTGACATGGGACAGCCCATGAGAAGGACAGAGCCAGGAGCCTGGCTCCTGCCTCCCACCTATGCTCCAGTGACTGGACCATGGCTGTCAGATATAGGAGGGAAACTTCACCAGCCCACTGAGCCCACCAGGCCCCAGGGACAAGAGCAGGCTCAGGTACTGGTTCAGCAGTGTCAGAAGGCAAAAAGAGACAGAAAACACAGCAGAGGAGAGTCACAGAGGGGCTTGTAGGATGGGGTAGTGCCCAAAGGTCCCAGAGCCACAAAGGGCAGCACTTGCCCTCAGGCAGAAGGACTCTCCCCACACCCGTTCTGCTTCATGCACATGGTCTCTGCATCCTGGGAAACACAGCCACACACCCAAGGAGATGACAAGGATGGGGAAGATCCTCCTCTGCCAACCAAATCCTGGTCACTCAGAGCAACAGCGTGGCAGCATGAAGCCCCATCATGCTGAGAGCCACACGTGTCTGGAAAGTTGAGATGGAAGCAACAGATCCAGAGCAGACAAGGAGCTTCACAGGGAAGAGCTATGAAAAAGCCTGTGAGGAAGGAGGGAACACAGCACACAGCTCAGTTCAGGCTGGGTGCTGATACCAGGTGTCCAACAACTGGCACACCGAGGGGGAAAGCTGTCAGGGTGGCAGGAATTTGCATTGGCACCATGTCACCCACAAGAGCAAGAACAAATAAGGTCCCACAGCAAAGTATAACGGGTAACACTCAGGGGCACTGGGGCGGAGCAGCCCTGTAACATCAAGTGGCAGAGCAGAGGCAGGGATGCCCTGGGGATGGTGGGAGAAAGGAGCAAAAGGGCAGGAGCTGTGGCTAGCAAGGTGCTCAGAGGTGCCTGAGGGGCAGAACCAGACCTGTGACCCCACAAGGTCTCCACTGCCACCAAGAAGAGCAGGGCACTGGCCAAGGAGAGGCTTCAGGCTTCGGGAGGAGAAGGTGAGGGGCAGGAGGCAGCTGCACATCAGGCAGCTCAGCTGTGATGCCACATGTGTGCAGGGCATCCCACCTCCCACCAGAGAGGTCCTGGGCACTGAAGCAGGCATTGGACAGCCCCTGTGTGGCCAGGAGCCAAATTGCTCTCCAGCAGCAGAGCTTTGACAGCCAGTGTCACACCTGGCCAGTATCTGCCTTTGAGCACTGGAAACAAGCACTGGGAATGAGCACTGGCACCCAAGGCACCCGAGGCACATCTGCACTGTGAGCAGTGACTGTATGATTTACCTACCTGGGGAGAGACACAGGGATCAGTTTTACCAAACTCACACCACACACTCACCAACAAGGCAGGGCAGCACCTCCTCCAGCTCTCCCATCCTCTCAGCAAGTCTCTCACCCTCTCCGGCTCAAATGCTCCCCAGGGAGGGTGGAAAAGGGTCCAGGACCTCCTCAGTCCTCTCCTCCCTTTCAGCTGCATGTGAGAAGCAAACCCTGCAGCAGCAGAGCTGACACAGATGCGTGGGGTGGGCTGATGCCTTCAGCCATGCCCAGCTGTACCTTCCCTGTGGAAAGCCCTCTATCCTGGTGGGACCAGCTCTCTAGGGAAGCCTCAGCTTACCTTAATCTGCTGAAAACAAGTCAAGTAAGCACTTGAACAGTCCGTGGAACTCAGGCTCACAGCCCTGCAACTCTGCTCCACAAAAGAGGATCAAGCCCTGCCTAAGCCTGGATAGCAGGAGTATCTTTAGCTGCCTGCAGTGTTAGTGCTCTTCAAGCTCCTGGCTCAGTGGGACAGTGTAGGTGGGACCCATCTAAGAGGATTTCATCCCTTTTAGGCTCTCAGTTACTTCCTGCAGTGATTGGAAAGGATGAGACACCAGGTAATTGTGCAGGAGGCAACGGACCAGCAGAGCCACACGGACTGAGTAACTCCATCTCTGGACTGAGCAATTCCATCTCAGCATCCTGATTGAGGATCTGTGTGCATTGTTCCCAGAGGCAGGTTTTCCACTAGGAGCTGGATGAGCTCCAAGGTAAAAGCTACACCAAGGAGGCTGAGGATCTGCTGATACACTGTGGGATTACCAGAGCTCCTGCCTGCTCCCTGCTCACCAAAACCTGCTCTGCAGCAGCACAACTAACACACACCTCCCCTCTGCAAGGCTTTGTGCCCCTCAGTAATGAGGGATCCCAACCACAGTGACACAGATGCAACATGGGGGCAGAGGAAACAAAAACCTCTCTGCTTGACAGACATCTTTCCCTTCACGTGTCCCTCCTGGTCTCTCTTCACAGAAATAAGAGGGAGAAATGATTTTCCTGTCCCTGGAAAAGGGAACACTTCTTCACGGCAGCAAGTGGCCACCGTTCTCTTCTGCATCTGGGCTGAGAAACACCCAGATGCTTCTTAACAACCCCTGGGCTGCAGATGACCACTGCCGCAGCCCCATCACAATTTTCCTTGCCCATCCTCACACCCATCCCAAGCACTCAGGACTATTTGTCACTGCCCAGCTTGACAAGGGCCTCAGGACACTTCTCTGCCACTTCATGGCTGGTCTTAAGGAGTGGTTTAAGGAGGGTTAAGACAAGTGGAAAGAGAAGGGATGCACCTCTAGCAGCTGTGCAGGTGCTCCACACCTCTCTGCTCTGAGCATCTCCCTCCATCTTAGTCAATATTCACCTGGTCAGTGAGGTCATATTTCCCTTGGTTCTCATCCAACAGTCTTTCTTGCAAGAGGATTTTCAGGAGTTCCCGGGTCAGCAGTTCCATCATGTCCTCCAGCAAAGCTCGGAGAGAGGGACCGAAGACCATCGGCACTCCGGGCTCCTGCGGCGACTCCAGGTGCGGGGACCCCGTGACGCTCTTCTTCCCCATGAAGTGACCTGCAACACCGCGCCCCGTGTGTCTGCGGGGACCCAGAGCTCCGGCTCAGCCGGACCCGAGTGACCCAGCGCCCAAATCAGCCGAGTCCAGGGAAACCCAGAAACCCCAGGTCCTCATTCCGCGTGGGATTTTGGGAAAACTTCCCACCCTGTTCCTGCTGACAGGATTGCCGGGGTTACAGACGTGCCGGACCTGCCGCCCGGGGATGCCGGACCGCTCAGTTGCCTGGGGACCGTGGATCTGCTACCCGGGGATTCTGGACTTGCCTTCCGGGGATGCGAGTGGAGGTGGCCTCAGCCCTGCCCCGGTCTCCCCGTGACAGGATCCCCCTCCGCCCGTGGGACACCGCGGGGAGCAGGGGGCTCGGACTGGGCGCTCGGGGAGGCAGGGGGTCGCCTTGCCCCGCACGTCCCGCGTGTCCCTGTGCCCCCCCGCCAGTACCTGTGGCCCAGAGGTTGCCGCGGGGGTTGACCTTGATCTTGGCGGCCTGGCTGCGGTGCTCGGCGAAGTCGAGGTGGACGGCGGGTCCCAGCGCGGCTCCGCAGAGCAGCAGCAGGAGGCAGCGCAGCGCCATCGCCGCCCGCGGGACCCGCGCCCGCTCCGCCGCCTCCCGCTTATAGACCGCGGGGGATGGGGGGGCTCGGCATGCCCTGCCCACCTCCTCCGCCCCCTGCCCCGCCCCTAGGGCTGACGGACCCGGGAACCGCAGCCCACGGGGTCCTGAACCCTCTGCGTGTCCCCATCGTGTGTCATCCCACCGCCCCGACGGGGCGGGAGACGGTGACAGACACCCCCCTCCCCGTCGAGGTGGACGGTGACAGACCCATCACTGGGTCTGACCCGCGTTCCCAAATCTCTCTGTCATGACTCGTCCATGCTTCTACCTCCTCTCCTTTTTGCACTGGAGCTCAGCCATGAGCTTCATTCCTAGTTTAGTCAAACTCATTTCCCAGTACATCTACTTGTGCACCTGATGATCGGGATGGACTTGGAGGATCCTGTCCAGCTTTGCCCAGCTCCTTTATTTTCCAGAGCAGTCTCCCACAGGATCCCACTGACAGTTCCCCGTAGAGTGAGGACCACAGCCTGTGTATCACTGCTCACCTTTTCCACTCCCTTTGGGATTTTGCAGACCACTATTTCCCGGTCACTGCACCCAAACCTTCCGTGAATTATCACATCCCCAATCAGCTCCTCCTTTTCCATTAGTGGGATGGTGCTGTGCCCAGCCATGCCCGGGACACAGATCGTGGGGGCCTGGGGCAGGGATTGTGCATGGCCAGGGCTCAAGTGAAGTGAAATCCACGTGAAACTGGAAGTGTTTGATCAGAGGGCTCCGAGAAACAGGTTGTGCTCTGTTTGCTCTTGCCTGCAGCCCACAGGGATTCCTCCAGGTTCCACATTTATAGAGGGGCAGGACTGGAGACTGGTGCTCCCAGAACACAGATCAGTGAGAAACTAAGGCCCAGGACTGAGCTCAGGTGGTTCTTGGATCCGTGGGGGTGGAAGGAGGAGGTCCAAAGTGAGATCCACAAAGGTCCACTAGTGTCCTCAGGGCCCTGACAACTTCTGTTGGATTTACAGCTCCGTAATTTTGCAAGGAGTTGGTAGGGGAGGAAGTGCTTGAGACGACCCAGTTCTCCTGGGAAGTGGCACAGGGAATTCATTAGCAAGGCCCTTCTCAGCATGTGTTGCTCTTCAGGAGAACAGGGCTGGAGGTGACACATTCCCCTTCCGCTGCAGTGGGTCAGAGACCAAACTGCAAACACACCTCTAAGCTTACAGGGAGAAAAAAAACCATAAAGTGCTCCTGTGTTAGCCTGGCATCCTCCCACAATGAATGTGTGTCCCCTTGGGTGGCCAGGGGTGTGTGCCTCCTCCTCCCCAGGAGCTGTGCCATGGGGACAGCTTCTCCAACACCCATCAGGGATGTGGCTGCCTCTGCCAGCCTTGTGTCCAGCTGTGCTGAAGATCCTGGGCTGCTGTGGGAGATCTCTCTCCACTCTCTCACCATGTGTTCAGCAGAAGTGTGGCTGAGCAGGCAGTGCTGGCCATTTGAGGAGGTGACCTTTTTGGGGACCATGGGGTGCATGAAAAGTGTGCCCATAACAGATGGTGGCAACCCAGTGGTGCTGGTGGCTGGGATCACCACTTGGGTTCTGGAGTCCTCAGCCAGTCCTCAGATGCTGGTGCTCCAGCTGGACAGACAGACAGAAACACTCCCTGCCCTAACCTATTTCCTCTCACAGCCCATGTCTCCCCTCAGTGTCCTGCAAAACAGCTTGAAAAGGACTGACATTATCCCAAGCCTTTTCATCAAAACAGTTTTAAATTCACTCATGGTGGCCAAAGTACTGGAGATCTGGAGTGTCTGGAGAAGGCTTGGGATGTAGGAAGGGCAGCAGGAGGAGGAGGATGATGGGAGGTCCAGAGAAGGTGCTGGATGAGGAGGAAGAGCCTGGTGCTGCCCAGCACTGGCATAGCTCAGTCTGGTTTCTCCTCACGCTGGGCAGTGGTGTTTTTTGGGAAGTTAAGCAGCATTCCTCCACTGCAGGGAAGAGCAAGATGAAGGGTGACCTACAGGATTAGGGAGGATGAAGCCAGGGATAAAGTGATCCCAATTACAGAGGGCAGAGGAAAGAGCCCAGGGCAATTACAGCACCAGCTGAAGTGTGACGGGGTTAAGTCCTGCTCCTTCAGGGAAGCACAGTCTCCTCACAGGCAGCCCCAGGGACAAAGGATGAGCAGCAGGAAGCAGCACAGTGTTCCTGACAGGGTGAAGGCTTTGGCATTGCTCTAACTAAATACACAACCAAATGGACTCACATCTTCCTTCTCTTTCAGCTGCTGGCTGCAGGTGTTACCTCAGCCAAGGTGGGAGCAGAGGAGCAGGTATTTTGATTCCAGTGGCACTGCAGGTTTGAGAAGGCTGGGAAAAGGAAATCAAGCAGTTCCTGCCCTGTTGCAGTGTCATCATAAACCTTCAGAAACCAAGGGGACACCAGATTTAATTGCTGAGTACCGAGGCATGACCACATGGGGTGTGTGTGGGAGATGGGGCCCATAACCCTGATTTCAAGCATGGGAAGAGCAATAGAATAGTTACTCAGGGATGTGGTGGAGGCTGGAAGAAGGAGCACGACTCAGAGCAGCCAGTGGAGTTTTTATGGAAAACAACTGCTGAAAGGGCCCCAAGCTCAGCACTCGCTGAGCAGCAGCAGCAGCAGCAGCAGCAGCACTGTGATCCAGGCAGGGCTCTGAGAACAGCAGTTCCACAGCACTTGGTTAAATACCAGTCCCAGACAACAAGAGAGACTAGGTTTTCTCTGGATTTTCCAGTCTTCCCTAAGAAGTGATGTACCTAATTTTGGAAAAATACCTGGCACCCTTGAGAAAGGCACTGGGAACCTGAGCTCAGCCCCTATCTCCAGCCTGGTGGGGTTTGGGGTGGATTTTCTGGCTCTGCCTTTGTCCCATTTTGGCACCTGGAGTGAAGTCCCCACCTGGAGCCTGCTGGGACCTCCAGCATTCCAGGCAGGAATTGTCACTGCAGCACTCCTCCACCACTTGCTCTCTCCAGTTCAACAGAGATTCATTTCCCAACAGCTACCAGCCTCCAAGGGAATACTCCCAGCTTATGTGTAAAAAAAAGCATTAGAAATTTTACTTTATAAATTGATTTTGCTGACAGAGGTCACCATGACTTCCACAGGTGGTGCAGGAGATGGGGCTGTTGGCTACCAGCTTCCTGCAAGGAGCCAGGGAGGGCAGAGGTGACTCCTTGGAAAACACCAGGCTGCTGATGGTTATTCCTTGAGGCAGAAGAAGAGGCTGCACAGAGCTAACCCTCCCTTCTCCCACGGGATTTCCCCTGTGGAGCTGGGTGAGAGAAGCCCTGCACAGACCCACACCCTCCAGGAACAGGCCCTTCTCACCCAAAACACCTCAAAGCTCCAGGGATCCTCAGCTTCCCTGGATATCTCCAGCTGGAGAAAGCAGAGGTTGTTTTGCTCTGTTTTCCCCCAGTAATTCCCCCACACCATTTACTCTCCTGAAGGCTGCTGACCATGGAAGTGACATTCTCACAGCACAATCTGTCACAACCCCAGCATTCCAGATGGTAACATTTAACTCGGAACCCGTTGTTTTATAAATAGAGTTAAAATTGGTTTTTCCCCCTGTGCACCATTTCATATTTATGTACATTTGAATTTAATCTTTTTTATTGCCCAGTCTCTTCTCTCTAGCCTGCAGCCTTTTGTTCTTTACCTTTTAGCAAACTATTTTCCCCCATAAGGATCTCACCACCTATTCCAGGGCCACTTCCTTTCTTCAGGAGACTTTGCTGAGGGACCTTGTCAAATACCTTTGGGAAATCCAGGTGGATGATCCCAGTGGGTTCACCTTGCTCATCTACCTCCAAACTCCTTCAACAAGCTTCAAGTCTACTCTTGAGGTGCCCTGTTCCTTATTATCTGGGGTGTCCCATTCCTTGTCAAATTCTTGTCAGTGTAGGGATAATATGAGCAGTACCAGACCTGTGAAATGGGCACCATTAGCAAATTCTCCAAATCTACCTAAAAACAAAGTAGGATTTCACCAGGCAAAAAAAGATTATGCAAAATAAATGGATTTTAAAACTGCACAGCCAAGAGGTTTTTGCTAACAACAAATGTAACAGATCAATCTGGAAATACCCTGGTTCAAGGAGTTTAAAGCAAAGGTCCATTTTGTTCCTTCTCTTTTGAATTATGCTTTGCATCTCAGTTTGGAGTTCTCAGCACAAGACAGATATGGACCTGTTGGAGCAAGTCCAGACATGGCCACAAAGTTGCTCCAAGGGCTGGAGCCCCTCTGCTCTGGAGCCAGGCTGGGAGAGCTGGGGGTGTTCACCTGGAGAGGAGAAGGAGCCAGGGAGACCTTGGAGCCCCTTCCAGTGCCCTTTCCAGGGGCTCCAGGAGAGCTGGAGAGGGACTTGGAATGAGGGCCTGGAGAAACAGGACAAGGGGGAATGGTTTCCCACTGACAGAGTTACATGGGATATTGGGAAGGAATTGTTGGCTGTGAGGGTGGGGAGGCCCTGGCACAGGTTGGGCAGAGAAGCTGTGGCTGCCCCATCCCTGGAAGTGTCCAAGGCCAGGTTGGATGGGGCTTGGAGCAACCTGGGATAGTGGAAAGTGTCCCTGCCCGTGGCAGGGGGTGGAATGAGAAAAGTTTTAAGGTCTGTTCCAATCCAAACCGTTGTGTAATTCCATGCTTTGGTTCCTTGGCATTAACTTTGCACTTCCCAGAAAGGTCAGGTGTGCCTGAACAGACTCTGAGCTGTGGAGCTCCAGAACTCAGTGCAGCCTTCCCAAGCCCTGCAAACACCCACCTGGGCAGGCAAATGTGTGTTCAAAACCGATGGCTCTAATAAAAAAACAAATACAAAGAGCAAAGGCCTCAAATCCCCCTATTTGTCTCCTTCACAGAGCTCCTGGTGCCAATAAAACTCTTAGCAGCAGTTAAGTTGTTTCAGCCTCTTCTTCACCACTTTTCCAAAGCCAGGTCCTGTCACATGCCTGAGGGTCTCTTTTGATGCATTTTTCTCTTGTTTACAAAGATTAAATCCCTCTGTTACACCCATTTGTCCACAGGCAATAGCTGTTGTTTATAAAAGATAAAATTTGAAATCTCGCACATCTTGTTTTCAACTCATTTTCAATTTTCATTTAAGCTGTAAATGAGTTGTGGTTTTCCCTGAGGTTTCCCACTCACTCCACACCCGCTGGACATATTACAAATAACTGCTGTGCAAGAAGACTTAGAGAAGAAAATCATGTTTTCTTGCAGGCAAATCCAGGCCCAGCTCAGAAGTGTCCCAGCCAGAATTACACAGCAGAAATCCAGCATCCCAGTTTGAGTGAATTGAGGTTCAGATGTTCATTTTCTCTATATTATTTTCACTTTTGTCTCTCAGGTCAGTCTCTCAGGGGAAGGAGAGGTTGGAAAAGAAAGGTGATACCAAGATGTTTGTCAGAGGGAGCTGTGGGAAGGGTTTTTGAATTATTAAACAAAAGGAGCAAAAATAGCCAAAAGATGAGGAGCAGGGCAGAGGGAGCAAGAGACTGAGAGTGTGTCTGTTCCTGGATCACAGAGGGGGGGTTCTAGTCCATCCCTATTTAGAATGTTCTTCTCTGTGAAGATGTTGACTTCCCCCTGGGTTCAGGGTGCCCTTTTAGGTCAGGCACAGGACCTGCTAGAACTGAATACGTGTAGGAATTTCCCCGTGAGCAGGAGCAGGTTTAACACACAATGTGCTCAGACAGCAAGACCCAGCATACAGGCAGGTCCTGCTCCATGGGGAAGCAGGACTATGTGTCATGGAGCTGGTGGGTTTTTACAGCAGCTGAGGGATAAACAGGGATAAGCAAACTGTTGCTACTGGGCAGACTATGAATAGCAGAGCTACCAATTATGGTAAAATAGATCCAACAAGGCAGAGTTCTCAAGAAAGCCACTTTTTGAATGCAACCTGCTCAGACTGGTGGATCTATCCCTGCAGAGACCTGTGGCTCACACAGGTGAGAACCTGTGCGAGATGACAAACAGACAGAAGTATTAAAAGGCAGGGAGAAGGTAAAAGGGGCAGGGAGCTGTTAGGCTGGCTCAAAACACAATGTGGGTGCTGTTTTCTCTTCCCAGCGATGAGACTGGAGACCAGTCACCCTCCACACACCAAGTGCCACCCTGAGCTGCTGACACTGCTGAATGGCCAAGGCTGGGCCTCTCTGGCATCACCCTGGCACTCCTTGCTCCTGGAGGATGGAAACAGGACACTCCTCATCTGATTCAGCCACTGAGTCACTGACACTGTGTGGGGCTACAGCTGCTCTGCATCCCCCTGCTCTGGCACAGGAGGTTCCCTAGGGGACCTGCTCTGCCTAAGTCACCTCTCCTCACTTCTCCTTTTCCTCCTTCTTTTCTCTTTCTCCTGGCTGACTCTCAGCACGTTCTGGGAGCTGCACACTGGGTTTGCACTGTGCATTTCTCCAACAGAAAGTGGTGTTCAAATCATGCATGGACAAGGTTTCACTCTGAAGATTCTTCTTGGAAAAAATAGTCGACCTGTTCTGATTTTAAGGGCACGAAAACCACCATGAGATTACCCAGTCTCTGATGATCTTACACATGTGAACCCTGTAAACTCCTGCTAAGCAACATGCAGAGACAGATCTGGATGAATCTCCTCATTCTTGTTGCTGTTTAACCAACAACGTGTGTTCAAGCATCGTAAATACACAAAACCAGCCTCTGTCTCCTGGAGCTTCAGCTGGCAGCACATCACCCCTCACAGCTCACCACACTTGCTTCTGCATTTAGCTTTGATATGAAAGAAAATCACCCAACAGAATTCCAGCAGTGATCAGACAGAGCCCAGCATGGCTTTGCTCCATGAGACAACTCCTGCCTGTGAAGGAATCCGTGCCCTGGACTGCGGATGTGACTGAACAGTAATTAAGCACTGGCATTGCTACCAGAAAACCTGCCCTGTTTGGCTGTAACCACAACAGAGACAGGAGCAATCTCAGCCCTGGCAGATTTTTTCTTCATTTCTCTTCTCTTTTATAAACCAGATCTTTCAACACCCACATACTTTACACGCAAATCCCATTCCTGTGGTGACACAAAGATCTCCATCCATTTCCAAAGCCTTCAGCGTCACAGGCCTTGCTGAAGCTGCCCATAGAGCTTCACCTTTAAAAAAATAGAATAAAACAGAAATAGTACACAAAGCCACACCAAGTTCTACCTGCAAGCCCCCTGGCTCTGTGGGAGCTCAGCAGCAGCACCCGGCCGGAGATCCTGCTCACTCTGTGGCTTTTCTGCTCAGCAAAGCAGAATGAATGTGGTGGGGACAGAGCCAGCAACAACTCTGTGTCATCCTGCCCCTGCATCCCCAGCCCCCTCTGTTTCCACGGTGGCAGCAAAGGCCACAGTTGCAGGGATGCAGGAGGTGACGTGGATGGCAGTGGTGGAGCTGTGAGGGGATCCACTGCTCCTTTATCCTAATTAGAGCCCACACCCCACTTCATGACCACAGGGAACAGAACCACGTTCTCACTGAGCCCAGAACAAGCAGAGCAGGGGCTGCAGATTGATCTTCCAATGCTACACCACAGCCCCTCATTTAGGGCAATTGTGTCTGTTCAAGAACCTGCAGACCTCAAATTGAGGAGCCTCCAAAGCTGGGCTGCAGAGGGTTCCAGCCCATCCCCACCACACCCCCCTGCATTTTTTAAGCACTTTCTGCTCAGTTCCTTCACACAGCATCGTGTGAGGGCAGGACACACCTTCCTGCAAAAGCCCATGCAGGGGTTGGCCCCCACATTGCCCACCCAGATGCAGGGACTCCTGGCACCAGCCAGGTCACCCTACCACACAACTGGGGGCTCAGCAGTTTAGGAGCTAATCCTTGCTCCACAATCATAAATCCTTTGTGGTTTAGCCTGGTTTTTCGCTACATTAATTCAGTGACAGGAACCTAACTGCTTCCACACGCTCAGATTTTGGGAGAAGGTGTGAAATGGAGAGGACTCGGAGAGCAGCAGCACTCCCAGGGAGGTGTTGATGAGCAGCTTTCAGACAAGCTCAACCCAGCCCTTCACGTGAGCCTGATTTAAAATCCCATTTATGCACAAGCCTGTTCAAGATGAAGGCAAGGCAAGACAGACTCAGCCTCGGTATGAGCTGCAAAGGCAGAAATGCTGCTCCAGGTCCTCAGGAAGGTGCTCTAAGCCCTCAGGAAAGTGCTCCATGGTGATGGCAGCTCTCAACTAGAGATTCTGTGTTCCCTCACTGCTGCCTGGGTTTGACTTTTGACAGAACATCCTATTCTTAACTCAAGCATTACAGAGAAACTGTATCCACATTTCAAGATACAGATTTTCTTACCATTTCTATTGCTATTTTAGGATTACTCAGAGCCACAGGCCCAAGGTTCAGTGCTGGGGGCTGGACCTGTTTGTAGACTCTTTGCAGTGTCCCACAAGTGATTTTATGGTTTATCCTACCCAGGGAACAAAGCACCAGATAACACCAAAACCAGAAAATGGTCCCATGGACACAACTAATGGCACAATTCAACTCCAGAGATGGGATAGACCTGACAAACCCAAGGAGGGTCATGGTAATGACCATAAACACCCCACTGGTTTTTGTCCTTGCCTTTCAGATGAGCTGTAAGATGTGGCAACTGCAGGGAGCACCAGAGACCTGAAACTCCTTTCCAAAACTGCAATTTTTCTTACTGCATCCTGCTAAATCATCCCTGCCAAACAGCTGGGGGTACTTCCCATCTCAGTCCTTCTGTTACCTAATGTCACAAGGAATGAAGTAATCATTTGCCATCTTCTGCCCCAAATACCTTGCAGTCCTAAAGATTATTTCAGTGTGATTTACAGAAATGGAGAAACATTGAACAGCTCAGGACAGATTACTCTCCAAAAAGAGATGAAAGGAGCAGCTGCTCTTGCTGTGTGATAAGAGGCCACGTTAGATGGTGGCTCTAGGAGTCTGTAACAGCAAAGCCCAGGTACCCCCCAGAAACTGGGCAAGGCTGCTCTCAGCAGGGCAGTAACAAAGAACGTGGCAGGGCTCGTACCAGGCAAGAGGAAAAATCTTTATTCCAGTTCTGAATTGGCAAAAATCCATCCCAGCCACAGCTCACCATTGGACAGTTCAGTCAGCACGGGGAGAGGGCACCTGGCCCAGCGAGGCACAGACTGAGGACACGGTCCCAGAGGCACTTGGAGAGGAAGCTCAGCTTCAAAGTACAAACACTAAACGGTTTGGCTGAAATTTTTAATATAAAAATTTACTAAAAAGGCTAAAATGTGACAAACCATTGGAAATACTGTGACAAACATTCACCCTTATGCAGTAAAAACCGAAACAAACCCAAACTGGCAAGAAGCTTTGAAATGCAGGTTTTTCTTCTTCCTCCTGGCACTTCGGACCATCAGCTACTTAAAACGTTCATCTAAAAAATCCATGGCACCTTCAACTCCTAGTTCAGTGCAAAGGGCTACTCTCGATGGACCAGCACAAATAAACCCAGTAGAAAGAGGACTGCATACTGGAAGAGAGAGCAGAGGAGACTCAGGAGTGCATACTCACACCTACAGCAGCAAACATGCAGGGCACAGGGTGTTCTCAGGAAGGAATTTCAGCTGGGGTGGGAAAAGCAGGCAGGAAACGAAGGAGCTCTTACCTTAAATTTTGGATAATCATTCATTAAGATAGTCACTATTCCAATATAGGGCACGAATCTACAAGAACAAAGGTTTTTTTAAAACAATCACAACTCCAGGCTGCAGAGGAAGGGTAATGCCAAGGGTCAGTGGGCTGGGGATTTCCCCCTTACAGGCAGGGCAGCTGTGGCAGTGGGGCTGAGTGGGAGCCCCAGAGCATGTTTCAGCCTCTGCCTGGTTCAGTTCTCACTTGCCTACAAAGGCTGAGCTTCACAGAATAAATCTGATGACAGTTCTGATCAAACCTGAGCATGTGCTGCCCTCGTACCCACGTCCATCCAGCATCCCCATGTCAGGATGCAGCTCCCAGCTTGATATCTCCCCTTAAGCCAAGCTTAGAACTGACCTACCTTTGCTTCTGAGCTCTCCACGCCTTAAGCCAGGTCCCAAAACCCAGCAGGGAGAGCTCCAGAGGAAGGAGGATTCTCAGATGGTTTGGGGGAGGGCAGGGTACACAAAAGCCACATCATTTTCAGCTTCACTCACCCTCTCGCTCGTCCTACCACATCCTTCTTCTCCAGCCAGTATTGTCCCCGTTTGTAGAGCCCTCTGTCATCCACAGCATTGTTGTCTCCCTTTGTCAGAAACTTGATGTCACCATTTTGCCTGCCAAAGACAGGACAGGCAGGTAAAGAACTCATTAAAAGCTGTTCCAGAATGAGTGTGGAGAGACCAACACAAGGGCACTCAAAGCAACTGTGTCCTGCAATTTGAGTGGGATGAAACAGGGAAACTCTGTCAAAGGCAACAGAAAGCAGGTGGTTTGGGAAAAAACTGCCAAGGGAAGAATGAATTCTGGCCCTAGCCAAGCTTTCCAGCAGAGTTCAAGAACAGAACCAGCAGGATGAGGCACTTCTAGCTCAGATGCAGCTATTGCCTCTTGGCTTTTGACCTCTCTTGTTTCACACAAATGTTGGGTTCTGGGCTCCCTATATCACTCAAAAGGAGATTCTGGGGTAGAAGCATACAGTTCTACTCAGCAGTGGGCAGAAGTAAGCTGAAACTTGGAAATTATTAGGAAAGGGGGACAGAAAAAAATGAGTAAAAGCATGATGACAGTGCACGAACTCATGATGTGCCTACATGTGGAATGCTCTGGGCAGTGCTGAACCCCTGTATCATTTTCTGCAATGGAGAGAAGAACTGGCCAAGGTTCAGAAATGGATAACAAGGACTGGAACCATTTCTGTACAAGAAGAAATGGACCTTCAGCCTGGAAGACAGAACTGATGAGAGATATGATGTAGTCCAACACAAATGACACAGGAACAAACAGCTTTTCACTGTCTCTTCCAATGCAAGACCCAAAGGGAACCAGAAGGAACTGGGTTAAAACCAGGCAGAGAAGGTGCTGTGCAGAACTAGGCACAGCACAAACTAAACCATGCCTCTCAGCAAGGCTATTTTGGTTGCTAAAAAATGATATTGGTTCAAAAGGTGACCAGATACTCCATACAAAAGAGAAAAGGAGGCTATTCATAAAGAACTGGGTCTCTGTGCTTGAACTTGGAACTTGCAGAAAGCAGGGAATTTATCACTATATACTCTTTAGCTCATCCTGAGATGAATTAATTAGCTTGCTGGAAACAGGATCCTAGAGCAGATGAACCTTTGCTTTGACCTGGAAGGACTCTCACAGATGCTTCCCCAGCCATTGCCATTCAGCTTGTGCCACTACTAGGGATGAGCCACTGTCACCTCCCTGTGGCACCTGCAGGCAGGTGCTGCACAGGAGCATTCTCAGTGCTTGATCTCAGCTTTCCCACAGGAACAACACATCAAATGCAGCACAGGAAAGAAGGCAGAAGGTCTTTGGAGCTCAGGCTGTTTTCATCATGCCTGAATAAAAACGTGTTCCTTGACAGGAGAAGCTTGGAAGGGAAAAACAGGGAGAAAAAAAGAACAGCTCTTTCTCCAAAGCACATCTAGCTCATCATGTGGGAACAACAAACACTCCAGGAGCTTAGAGACACAGTCTGGGAAAAGAAAAAGATCCCCAAAGGTGCAGATAATGTAGTTTAGCTCTGAAGAGTGATGGCATGGGAGTGCAGCACCTTATTGAGCAGAGTCAGGGCTCTTCCACAACGCAGTGCAAGAAGCCCCCAGAGCAGCTCTCTGCTGTCTGAGAGGTGAGTGAAGGCTGGTCTGTCCTGTTCCAAACCCACTAAGTAAATTTTGACCACAGACTCTGTGTTAGCGATAAAGAATGAACTCAATTTTGGGCTGAAACAAGAAGAAAAGGTCAGCAAGTAACAGAGACTCTCTCACTGACACAATACTGATGTGAGCTGGGGCCTGAGTTGCCACAAAATCAAGGAAAGCACTGGTTTTATTTTCCTGCATTTTGACACTCCTGTCAGCTTCTGCAGAGAATTTTCACTTCCAAACTGGAAAATTACTCTAAGTAGTGAACACCCGAGTCCTGCCTTCAGGTCACAGTATGGATTTTTCAGTTTCTCTCTCCTAACACAGAGATCAGGTTTGTGTTTGGTTGTTTTAGTTAAATGAAACCTAAAATACTGGAGAATGGCTTCACCTCACAGGATCCATTGATCCCATATATATGGGAATAATGGGAATAATGGTCCCATTACATTTAAACAAAAAATAGTGCTGGATACCTTAATATCTAGATATATACCCAGGCAAAAAAAGAAGGGTGGGTAACACCTGGAAGGAACTGCTGCACAGAACAGGGCAGGAGAGTTCCCCTAACATCACAAAAATTGCATGTCCAACATTAGATAAATTCACCTGGTAAACTGACCTTCTTCTTAAATTAGTAATATCAAAGAATGGCACTTTGAAGACTGACATTGTTCAAAGTTTTGGGTGCAGAATAAATCTGAACAGCAAAGAATCTGCTCTGTCCCCTGGGAGAGGTGCTGCTCCCTCAGAGCCAGGATTCCAGCCGCACTATTTCTGTGCCTGAAGGTCAGCTTTGAGTTGCGCCAGACAAGTGGGCAGCCACCAAACCAGTGGCTCTGCTCCATCCCTTCACATCCCTGCCCAGAGTGAACAGCACACAGAGACTCTGAGTGTAACAACACACAGTTTCCTACAGGGAGGAAACACTTGGACTCTGCAGGACAGCAGGAACCAGGACCATAGAGACAAGCTTTAAAATGTCACATGCTACACACTAAATACCCTCTGCCACAGCTCTGCCTCTGTCACTTGACACGCAGAAATGCAGCCACACTATGGGACACAGGCCAGCAGCTCGGGATGGAAAGGGTGGCACAGGACACTGTAAGGTGTCAGCCTTCCAGCACCTAAAGGGGCTCCCAGAGAGCTGGAAAGGGACTTTGGACAAGGGCCTGGAGGGAATGGCTTCCCACTGCCAGAGGGCAGGGATAGATGGGATACTGAGGAGGAATCCTGCCCTGTGAGGGTGGGGAGGCCCTGGCACAGGTGGCCCAGAGAAGCTGTGGCTGCCCCACCCCTGGAAGTGTCCAAGGCCAGGTTGGACGGGGCTTGGAGCAACCTGGGATAGTGGAAGGTGTCCCTGCCCATGGCAGGGTTGGAATGAGATGAACTTTAAGGTTCCTTCCAACCCAAACAATTGTGATTCTGCAGCTTGGAGAGTCCAGGAGACTGGCACAGACTCTCCAGCTTGTGCCTTCTGCTGAATGATCTTTCCAATTAAACCAAGGGGGGCAGATTTTGTTTTTCTGAAACTTCTGTGTTACTTTCCACAGCACCTGGATATCTATCATTGACATCGCAGCCTCTCATTTACCCAAGGAGATGAGGAATAATATAATTTGGGTAAATAACAGCAGTAGAACCCCCCAGATTCTTAACATACTTCTCATGGATTTTCAGGACGCGATGGACTATAGGAATTTCCCTTCCTTCTATCCTAAAGACAACGATTTCTCCCACTCTGATTGGATCTTCGATTCGGTTTGTGAGGAACAGGAGATCCCCTCTGTGGAATGCAGGCTCCATGCTCCCACTGCAAGAGAGAAGAGGAGCAATTGAACAATATTCAAATACTCAGAACCAGGTTTTGGAGTTTATAGCCCTTCAAGAAAAATCTCACAAGAACCTCGATGAGAAGCTGTGGATTCCCCATCCCTGCAAGTGTTCAAGGCCACATTGGAACCTTGATGAAGAGCTCCCAAGAAAACTACCTTGGAGACCAGGCAGGTGTGTAACCTCTATTCCAATCAGGTTTTCAATCACCACACTACCAGTAGTTTAGATTTTGATGGAAGAACAGCACTGCCAGCACCTGGTATTACAAGCACATCCAACAGGAAAAGCTTTCTTAATATGCAAAAAGCTGAAGGCAAACAGTATCTTTTGATTTCTGAGCTCACCACTGGCAGCTTGCTTATTTACTTTTTTTAGGTAGACAGATCATCCTCAGGAACAAAGCACTGAAAACACTGGGCTCTCAAATTCCCATCTGGAACAGACAGACGGGCTTGAGAAAAATTCATTATTGCGATTCATCACTTGGCTTAATGATCTCATTTCAGGCACCCTGACTGAAGTTATCTTTCTCATGTCTTGTAAATGGCAATTGTTACCAACTACTTACCCTTCCTAATTCCACATAAATAATGCAACACAGAAGGATGAACTTTAAGCGCTGCATACGTTCATGTTTTATCTGGAGACATCACAGCAGCTGCTCTGAGAACAGCAGATCCCATCGCTGCAGAGGGGACGTGACCTCACAGCCCCCATCTGACTCACTGCAAGGAACAGCAGGAAACACCTACCCTGTGCTTCACATCAGGAGGGAGTTTTGGTAAATGGTACATGGTCATGGCATGACACCACTTCT
>WEIV01015517.1:29203-65453 GCA_013390005.1 Calyptomena viridis
GGGGCTGGGGTGGCACGGGATGGGGATGGGGTGGGATGGGGTGCGATGGGGCTGCCCCCACCCCGAGCTCTGTGGGGACGCCGCGAACGCGTCCGTGGGGCTCACCGACACCCCAGTGCCCACAAAACTACCAACACCCCCTGCGGCACACACCCCGCATGCAACAGGTCACCCCAACACCACATCCAACACCCCACCCAACACACACCCCGTGTCCAACAAAACATCCCACCCAGCCAACACCTCACCCACCCGACATTCCGTCCAAACAACACCCCACATCCAACACAGTATCCCATTGAACTAATAACCTCGCTCAGCCTACACGCCATCCAACACACACTCATCCAACATACACCCCACATCCAATGTACGACCCCATCCAATGCACACCATCCCACACCCAACACCCATCCAACACCCCATTCCATTAATGCCCCACCCAATGAATACCCCATCCAACACCTATCGAACTGAACCCCTAATCCAACCGACACATCTAACCAACCTCCCATCCAACCAATGCCCCATTCCATCATTGTTCCACCCTACCAACACTCCGTATCCAACCAACAGCCCACATCCAAACTCTACCCGTCCAACCAACACACCATTCAATGCCCAGACAGCCCAATGGGCTGGATCCAAACACTGTGAGACGAGATGGCAAGGAGCCCAATGCAAGGAGATAAATAGTTCTTAAATTATTTAAACATTGTCAGAGTAAACAATAACGAGCGGGGTCCTGGCTCAAGAGAATGAAAAAAATAATGGTATAGAAGGTAATTATATTACACAAAGCATGGGTATGACAGGGAATGAGGGAGAAAAGAGAGTCAATGTGACTACATGGAAAGAAACATCTCCTAAGTGATGGGCAATGTGGAGCCACAGCAGGAGAGGAGCTATTGCCGGAGCACCAGCTCCTGCTGTGCCGCAGGATGATGGTTCCCACTGGTTCCAACGCGTCTGTGAGCTGTGCTCTGCTCCTCTCCTGTCAAAACGAGCTGGTCAGGGAGCCCTGGCATTGATGCCATTGGGAGCTCCAGGATTGTTTCACTTGGACTGACCCCACAAATGGGGCAGGAGATGTTTTTCTTTTCTGGTGATGGTGCCAAACTGCCACCCCACTCTGCCCGAGCTCCCCACCAGAACAAGCCACTGAGCACCAGGCCCGGCAGCAACCACCCCAGAATGGCTTCTGGCAGCACAACTCCACTGACACACGGCCAACACATCCCCAAGGGGACCAAGCCCTCCTTAGTTTTGTGCTTACCCAGGACAGGGGCTACAAAATCCTCTTTGAGGAAGATTCAGGTCCAAGACATTTCATTAAACTGTAGTTTGGAAAAGAAGGTTGTTATTTGGGCAATTAAGAATAACCAGCACAACTCACAGCTCAAACCTGTCCCGTGTGACGCGGATCCCGAAGCGACACAGTCCTGACAAGCATGTTTTGCTGAGCAAGCGTTATGAGTTAAAATGAGTAACACAAAGGCAGGATGGGGAGAGAAAAACGAAGCCATAAATAGAGGGAGAAAGAAAGGGAGATGGGGAAGGTGAGGCTGGGGCTCCGGGCAGAGGCTGAGGCAGTGCACACTCGAAGGAGGAGAGCTCATCTGAAGGAAACTGCACCTGCAAAGTGCTCCTGGATCCTCAGGAGTTGGCCAAGCTCCAGCGAGGATTCTGGCCCTGCTTTCCCTTTTCACCTCTCTGGGCTAGCAGAGAGCTAGTGCTTAGGATGCAATGGCAGGGTTGGTTTTGTTTTCTTCGGTTTTAAATTTCCCTTACAAATAGAAATTAACGGAAAGCAACGTCCATCCCAAGAAATCAACAGAGTATTTCAAAGATTCGCCCCATCCCCACCCTGTATTTTGAGTAAAAACCCCCCAACAAAAAAACCCCAACCAACCAAAAGGGTTTTTTTTTTTGATATTAAGTCTTAAGAGACTTTGCATGATTGTTCTGCGAGGTGCTGTTGGGGCCTTCTGTGCCACATGTCTGACTATGCTCACAAAGAGCTGAGTCACTTTTGCACTCTTTGTATTTGTTCTCCTCTTCTGCCATAGTGTTCAACTCGCCATTGTAGCCCTCATGTCCATTCTCACTCATCTCCAGTTGATACTTCTGCCTTTCATCTTCCTCTTCCTCCTCGTCTTCCTCCTCCTCCTCCTCCTCATCTTTGACTTTATGAACAATGAAGAGGTGTCTGTTCAGAGAGACGTGGGAGGTGTAGCACAGGCCACAGAACAAGCACTGGAAGGTGGAGCTGTCGGTCTTGTGCCGAGGTATGTGTTCCTGGAACTCAGTCCGGGTGTCCGTCGTGAAGCTGCACTTGGCACATTTCCAAGGCGCTTTCAGTTTTTTGGCTGGTGGCTCTTCCACATCCATGGTGGTCTCTGCCTGACCCAGCTCATCCAGTGCCATCCTCTTTGGAGATTTTGCCTTAAAAAAATACAATTAAAAAGTTATTTTATTGTTTGAACCCACAGGAGAATAAAGCACTAAAATCCACGGGTGTGTCTGAAGACGCCTGAGGGTGAAGCCGTGCCTGGGAATTCCTGGGGCACTCCCTTCCCTACTAGTACCCAAACACCTAACCCCAAGGGCAGGATCTCAACTGCTGTCCTGTGACATGAGATGGGAACGCTGGGAGAGGTTGGCTGGGCAGAAATTTGATGGAAAAAGAGGTTAGAATCATGGAATCCCAGAATGGTTTAGGTTGGCAGGGACCTTAAATATCACCCAGTTCCAGCCCCTGCCATGGGCAGGGACACCTTCCACCAGACCAGCTTGCTCCAAACCCCACCTAGCCTGGCCTTGAACACTTCCAGGGATGGGGCAGCCACAGCTCTGGGTAACAATTTGGTTTGGCATGGGAACAATTTGGACTTTGGTGTGGGGAGGAGGAGCCCACAGAGCAGGGACAGCTGAGGGACACAAGGGTGGTCAATAGCCCAGACAATGCTGCTCAGATTTAACTCTGAAAGATTTCCCCTCCACTCAGGCTTTGTCTTCATGGCATCTCTCAGTAACTCATCCTCTCTTAGAATCCTGCAGCTTCTCCTCCCATTAAGGATGGCTCACTTGCTTATGTCCCTGCAGTGATATGCAAAAAGTATATTTGTAAAATAAATGGAGAAAAGAAGCTCAATCAGCCAACCCTCCACTCCAAACCAATCCAAAATATAACCAGTAGAACATTTGCTACACAAAATTACACAGTCCTACTTAGGAGAAGTGCAGTTCTCACAGGTAATAGATCCAGTAAGCATTTTAAAAGGGAAAATAAATCTTTTATAATTAGCAGAAAAGGGAGAAAGAAGAAAAATGTGCCATGCTCATGAACAGGGTGGCAGGGTAAAACAAGAGTCATAACAAACTTGAATTACAAAGTAGACTGAAAAAAGGCCAGTAAAACACAGGGCCACATGGTCAAGAAAATCTTGAAAAATCTAAACTTCCTTGTCCTAGTGCTGGTGCAGCTCAGCTGCATCCTCAGTGCTGCTCCTGACCCTGCCAGAGGGAAGCAGGCTGGATAAAATTGAGAGCAGGAAGGAAATCTGCCCTATGGATGGGAGGGTTTGACTGGCAAAGCCTGCAGCTCAACACAACACCCTGAGTGAATCTACTGGCTGGGTACATTTAACTGTACATTTATTTTTCCACGAAAATAGGTGTCAGTTACTTCTGCTGTGTCTCTCTCTGGAGCTTTCGCTTTGGCCATCTGGGATAAGTCTGGGTTTTTGATGCCGTGCATGAGGCTGATGTGGTTCTCCAGCATGAATGGCTGAGGAAATGTCTGATTTTCATCTGTGCAGTACCTTGAAAACACAAAGAGGAAGAAAATTTATTAGAGGAAATGCTCTTTGTATTGTGCCAAACCAAGAGGTGTCACTGGAGACAGACTCTGGTGAGTAATGTACCACTAGATTACCAAAATATGCAGCAAAGCATCATTTTAATAATAAAACATTACCCCTGAGAGACATCTAGAACAGTTTGGAATTGACCACAGTGACCATGAAGGAGAGTAGTGTGTGTCTTATTTACAGTGCTAAGTAAATACAGGGACTAGTGGGGATCAGGCCCCTGTGACACATCCTACAGAAGAGAAATGATCAGGACAGAAAATGCATGGGAGAAAACCACAAACACTGAGAAGAGAGACCTACACAGAGGGACCTGGTGACTTGTGTGACCCTGCAGTAGAACCTGGTCCTGCACCCAGCATTCCCAAGTACCTGTGGGCACCAGCATCACATCCACCAAACCGTGTGTATCACAACACACTTAAAATCTTTATAAAACTGCTGAAATTCCAACTTCAACACCAATAACCCAGGCAAAGCACTAATGAACATGTCATTTATAGGTAACTCTTCATGTTAGAATTTGGTAGGACTCCAGAGCTGCTGGTTGGCATTTCCAAAGGAGGTGTGAAAGGGATGTGCTGTCTCTACCTTTGCTCCCAGATGACCAAGGTCTACTGGAATAAGTGCCAGGCCTTGCAGACACAGAGAACAGTCCCCCTGAAGTGCACAGAGGGCTCTAATAGCCATTGGGAAACCCCAAACTGATTGTTTGTGCTGTTCTGCTGCCTGTCAAGAGAAGGTCCATCAGCTGCACATCGACCTGAGCAACGAGGCAAGTGACACCAGAGCTCCCTGAAATGCCCAAATTGCAGCTGAGACGTTGGCAGCACGGGATGAAAGGCAACAGAGAGGAGCTGAAGTGTCTCTGGGCAACAAAGACATCTTTTAAAAGGAGAGAAGATTCCTACTGATCTTCCAGTAACTAGAATTAAACAACAGTCAGCAATGATGTGAAAACGCAGATGTGGTCATTGAATACTCCTGGGTTTTAAAAGTAATTGCTTAGATGATAAATCAATATTTAATGATGATGGATTTTTTTCTCCCTCACAGAGGAAAGTTGAGAGGTTATTAAGTGGTATTTATCAAAAATAAATATGTTGAAAATAAAGTGTTCCAGACAGTTTGTACTTAAGACTTAGAAAAGAAGAGCAAGATCTTATAACAATAACCAAGTAAATTATGAAAGAAAATACACAAAACATCCCAATATTTTGCAATTTGTCCTAATTTAGGATTCTTTTCATGTGAGCAGGCAAATGTGCTTTCCTAACCTGAACTACTCCAGTGATAAGCATGGCAGGAGAGTGTTCAAGCAAGCCCTCCATCACTTGTTTCTCCCTACAAATTTAACTGAGGGCAGAGACCTAAGCAGGGCAGGGGGAGAAGGGGAAATCCCCGCTGGAATTTCAGAAGCCAGAGGGAGATCATCTACAAGTCAACATGCTGGAATCACAAAAACAGTCAGTTGTCAGAATAATGGCAGCTTTTATTCATGTTTCACATGGAAACCCAGGAGAAAGAGAGCAACATGAAGTTAAGGCACCAAAAGCCCTGAAGAGAATGTGATACAGAATGCCGGGTGGGAAGAAGGAAGAGAGACACCAAAACCAGTGGAAAAAGAAGCAGTGGAGATGTGATGCCTTACAGAGCCCTGAAAGGAGCCAAGGAGGAATTCAGAGATGGGAGATGATATTTAAAGCAGCACTCTGGACAAGCTAAGAGGGGTCAAAGGGGAGACAGCACAGGAGACCTCAGATCCAAAGAGCAGCTGTTGGGGATGCTGGGACAATATTTTGAGCCAGAGGTTTCATCTGAAGAGTGCTGTAATTCCAGTAAATCTCCCAGTATAATGCTTAAAGAGAGCAAAACCACTGTCCAATTAAGACTTCTTCAACAGATTTGGAGAAGGAGAAACAACTCCTGAAGAATTAAATGCAACCCCTTGGATTTCTAGCTGTTTATTCTGTTCTGGCATGACCGTGGGTGAGAGGCTGTGGATCCACAACTGCATGTTGTTCTGAACAGTAACAAGGTAATGCACACAGCAGGCTGGCACGTCCCAGGTTGTTTGGAATTCCCACACAAATCCTTCTTCCCAGCTAGGCTTTATGCTCATTTCAACCCTGACACATTCCACTTTGAAAACAACTGATCCAGAGACAACAGATTCATACAGATCAGGTGAATGTAACGCCAAAGACCCTCATCCACATACTTAAAGCACAATGAAATACACAGGGAGCCAACATTTCACCTCCTCCAGCCATTTCAAGTCAGGGAACAGTTACAAGAAATGGAAAGTTTAGAAGCAGTAATGCCAACACTGTATCCATTCACTAAAAGCTATTGTAGCTCACCAGACAGTCCAAATAAATAAGTACCTGAGGGATGTATTTACACTCTTCAAGATGAGCTTTTAGCAACGTGAGTGCAGTAAAGTGACAACACACTTCAGACACACTCACAATACACCAAAACTTTAAATAAATTAGAAAAATCTCCCAACCTACATCACAGCAAACTTCCTTTCCATCCCAAATGTGTTTTAATCTTGTTTCAGAAGGACATGTCAGAATAGGCAGGAGCTCTGTATATGACTTTCTCAGCAGCAGCTGTAGAGGCAGATTCATAAGCACTGGACTTTGTCATGAACTGAGACTGCATTCACAGTTAAAATATGTTCACCAGCAATGATTTTCACTCACTGCTGATTTACATAACTTGTTTGAAGTCTCCAAATCCATTTTCCAACTTAGAGGTGTGACTTTCCAAGCAAATACAGCTAGATTAATTCTCTCTTGCCCTGCAGCCTGTGCAGTCAGTTCTGCCTGTGTCTAGTTGTGGCAAGATCTGGTTCATTAGCATTTTACACACCTTCTGCACACAAGGAGAAGGCACTAGAGCGGTGCATGACCACACCAACCATGAAGCAGTGAAGACTGGCCCAATATTTTATTGGCTGTTCCACAACAGCGCACAATGTAAATCTCATTTTGCGCCTGCAGATATCAAATCACACCTTCCCCTAAGTTCCAAAGGGCATTCACTGCATTCAAAAGAAAGGACTTTTGGCCACCAAGTCTCTCGTGTTTAACATACTCTTCTCCTCACTCTTCCCCAGTAACTTACAGCCTGGAGTAGCCAGGAGCAGCAGACACGAGCTGTTACAACTCCCAGACATGAAGGATTAGCCTGTCCCTGCACAGCAGATTGGAAGGGGGTGTTGGGTACGTACCAGCAAGTGTAAACTTTCTTTGCTGTGTCATGGTTGTTGCGGATGTGTCTGCGCAGGCTGTTGGAGGCGTTGAACGAGCGCTCGCACTGGCGACAGGGGAATCTCTTCATGGCCTGCCAGGGGAACACAAACAGCTTTTAAAGCAGGGAGAGGGAAGGAACTCACTGGATTCTAACATTTCTATGCTCTTCAATTGGACACGACTCTCAGATGCAAAAAAAATCCCTTATGTCATATGTAATTCCACCGATAAAGATCACTGAGATTTTGGGGGCTTACTTAGACTCGGCCCGAGAATTGGCTAATACCAGCACTGATATTATAAAAACCAGGACTAGTTAAAGCACGTGCTTAATTTTACTGATTTTTTTAATAGGAATTGCATAAGCTGCTTCTCCTGTCTGCTCCAGGACCCCCCCTAGAATGAACTCAGTGGAAGGTCCCTCCTGCCCTAGAAGAAGGCAGGACCCCAGGGAAGTACCAGTCCACTTACCTTTCTCTCTCCTAATTATTCAGCACAAGAAAAGGGCAAGATGTTAAAGAACAACATACAGTCCCTCCTGTTATCCATGTATGATATCCACATCCCTCTAAGCAATTCTGCCCCATAATCAGCCTCCTCCAAAACTTTCATCCAGCCTTTCATATAACCTGCATGCATATTCCATTTCAAATCTTCTTAGACTTGTTTCATGTCTATAGGCATTAAACTGAAATATTTGGCCCACTTCCTACCTCTATACAACTCAAATGGGAAAATCCAGCATTCTCACCCTGCCCCCATCTTCTCTTGATATTTATCAAGTGGCACAACTCAGCCCTCCTCAAATCCAGTTAGAAGGACTCAAAGATCATGATCCAGATTTCCACAGCCTCTGCTCATGGCTGGGTGACTCAGTATATCAAAAAAGAAATCCTGATGCCAAAGTACTACGAAATTTGGCTGCATAAAACATCTTGGCCTATGTTCTGCCAGCGACAAGGATTAGCTTCACACAAGTAGGTCAAGGCAACACAAGGCTTGAGCTGGATGAAACTCCCAAAACTGAGATTTGCAGTTCTTGTAAGGACAGCCCTGCACAGGAGCCTGGTACTCCTCCCCCAGTTTCCCAGCTCAAGTGTTTCATCCAAGCCTTACCCTTCCATGATTTCTCTTCATGTGAGACACAAAGGTTTCCCGATCAGGGATCCACTGTGAACATTCCTTGCAAGTCCAACCAGTTCTTCTCAGTCTGGACTTGGATTCCAGATTGTGTCCTTCCACCCTCATGTCCTTCCTCTTCAGAGGGGAGTGGGAAGTCCCATTGGCTACTGACAGCTCCTTTGGTGAGGTATGAACCTGGTTCCTTGAAGCCTTCTCAGATTTCTGCCGAAAGTTTGAGAGCTCCTCAGGATTTTGGGGGACTCCATGAACACCCTGGATAATGATAATAGTGAAAAGACAAGTAACATTTACATGTAATTTGTATTACACACCTTTATTTGTGAACAAATACCACTTATTATTTAAATACATAATTTAAGTCCCCACTTCCCAAACAATGTGTTGATGTCTTGCTCCTGTGTATTTTCTCATTCCTACTGGAATCTGGTTGTGGTGATTTCCCCAACAAGAGATTTTCCCAAGAAACATGAAGCTTCTATTACTGTTTCCTGAATGAAAACAGCAGCTCCTTGGTGCTGCCTGTTTAGCATTTTGGATGAGCCCTGGGAACTCTGGTTAAACAGGGAATATGTAATGGAAGAGAAATGTTAATTGGCATTATATCAAGAGCCTCAGCTCTAAAATCAGAGCTTTGGTAAGCTCTGAATGAAATGCCTGCTGGTATCTTGGGGGCTCCAAAGCTGCTTCATGTTTGCTCAAGGGAGGAAAGAGACAATCTTTAAGTTTCTTCAACCCTGCTTCCTTCAATTCCACCCCAGCTATTGCTATTTACATTTTTCACAGTTCAAAACTTAGCTCCTGCCATATAATACCAAGCATAAAGCCAGACACCAGCCTTATAAGGAATACAGCTCCAGGCTCTTGGGTTGTTCAACAGGCCAAAATCCAAAGTCCCCCAAAGAGTTATTTTAACAAAGAAAACTGAACATAAAGAAAATAATCCAAAAATGAAGAGCTGTGGGAAAGCAAAAGCAAGTAAAACAGCAACATACCAAAGAAACCTCAAGAAACTCCCCTAGGAACAACAACAGTTCATCCGCACAAAAGACTAATTTAGAGGTTTAACTGTGCACAGTAATTAATAATGAGTAAAGTTTCAACACACAAAAGCCCCAGGCCCTTGGAAGTGTTTTTGTGGGTTAGACACCAAACAAACCTCCAAACACAAGGTCTCAGCTGAGAAGTTTGTGTGCTTTGCACCTGATCCAGCTGATGGCCATGGAAGCTTTTCACGCTCCAGGGCACAGCCAGATACTTGGGAACACAGACACGCCCCCTTTCTCCCCATCTGGAATCTCCAGCGTTTTAGTCCATTGCTGCACCACTGGGGGAACATAAACCAGGAGCATGGTAAAATGAAGGGAAGCCAGAAAGCCTTCAATTACCACCTCCAAGACCTGCTGTTGGCCCATCAGCCTCGTGATCAACAGGCACCAGATCTGTGGTGCAGATCCGAGGTGCTCCTGCACCCTGAGGGTGAGATCTGCAAATGAGCCACAAGTTGTGTATCTCAACTCCAGCCTTTCAGCATTGGGGTTGGATGCATCTTTGAAGGTCCCAGGCTCAATCTCAACTCTACTTTTTTCTGAGCTATAACGCAGGGAGATTAGCAATCGCCGACTTTGCAGGAGGGTTTCAACTTGTAATTCATTATCACATGCAAAGCACTTCCAAATTTGCAAGGCATGGGGGAGAGAGCAAAGATTTTGAATGGGTTTTGCTTTCAGGAGTGAGCTAATGAATCTTCTTGCTTTTTCAGTCAGTACAAACAAAATAAAGTCACTGATTAAATAAAAATATGTCCTTTTTTTCCTGATCAAAGCGAAGGAAGACTGCAATTTCTTTCTTCAGAATGCCACCAAGAAATCTTTGGAGAGAATTTCCATGGCAATGTTGACAGACATTGCACATAGAAATATACTGAGTATGACATCAGAAAAGTGTAGCACTTGTACATTTCTGAGATAATGGGATCTGCAAGGCTGATACCTCCAAGAAATCACTTCTGCCTCTGTCACTCCCCTTTTGCAGGCTGGTGTGGTTCAGAGCAGTCAGGGAATCAGGGTGTTAAATGCCATGTAAACTCCCTCTGGGGCAGCTGCAAAGGGGCCAAAGCTCTCCAGGTGAGCACCCAAAAGAGGCAGGTTCAACTTTCACTATATAAATGAAGTAACACTGTCGGCAAAGAATAATTTTCTCTGTTTCCCAGTCAAAGATAAAGCTGCCGCCCTAATTTAATCCCTTCTCCAGGTTTAAGAGGTTGTAGACTTCCCATCCCTGCAAGTGTTCAAGGCCAGGTCAGACGGGGCTTGAGGCAACCAGGTTTAGTGGAAGGTGTCCCTGCCCATGGCAGGGGGTAGAATGAGATGATCTTGAAGGTCCCTTCCAACCCAAACCTGTCTGTCATAAACAAGCTTTTGTCATACAGTTAAAATACATTTAGATCAGAGGAACTTCCTGCATTAAAACCAACTAACACAAACCCCTCCACTGACATTTCCACATCCTGTAAATCACTGTAGTCTGTTTTACCACTAATATATTCCTCAAGAACCTTCCACTTCTTGAACCAATTTCCTCATATGGTTGATGTAAGCTCACTGTGAACTCAAAAAATAGGATCTTGCACCAGTAAGGGGAGGGGAGTTACCCACCTTAACGTGCTGCATTAGCTGCTGTTTCTGCATATACACCAGCTGACACTGTGGGCACTTAAACACTCCCACTAACAGCTTGCTGGTGTTCTGCTGGAAGTGCTCTTGGAGCAGCTTCTTCTTGTTAAAGACCGTCTCACAAGAACATTTGTAGATCACCCTGAAACAATTAAAGAAAGTAAATTCAGTCTCTCTTTCCTAAGACAGTGGAAAGTTATCTCAGCAACTGAAGGATGGGCTTCTGAGCAGGGCTGTGCTCTCTGTGTATTGTCAACACACACCCATGTGGGCAACTGAACAGGTAACTCGACTGGGAAGAACAACAAAATGCCTCAGGCACATACCACAGCTTGCTAAAAATAAGTTTACTTTTATGCATATCTGTGTGTGTGTGTGAGGGCAGGCAGATAGGAGCAAACTCCAAGTATTCCAGCTGGCTACACACTGTTCTCAATCCCACCTTTCCATAGTTTCTCCCTTAAAGAATGCAGCTTTGGCACTAGCTCAAGCCTTGGAGGGAAAAGCTACAGAGTAGAAAATACAGGAGGTTTCTCTCTAGTGATTTTGGGGGGCAATGCTCCATGGGGTAACTCCCCTCTTCCTTTTCAAGTGCCAGATGCAGCAGTTGCCCTGAAACTACCCAGCCATCTACCAAGAGGTGCCACCGTGGGTCCTGCTGGACAAAGAGGTGACAATTAAGTTCCTTGTATGGGCTCTTCCCTGCTCAAACTCCTCTCCTCCTATTCAGGAGACCGTGTTTGTACCAAGGAGAGCACCCTCTGGCTCAGAACAAAGCACCAGCTCATCTTATATGAAGGCAAAAATCAAAAACAGAAAAACACTGGGAGGGAAAGGAGAATCCTGGAGCTACCCAGCAAAGAAGAGATAAAGCCAAACCACTTACTGAGTAGTCTTGTGAGGCTCTGCTGGGTGCTGGCTGGCCATGTGAGCCACGGTGCTGTCGGCTGACTTGAAGGCCTTGGGGCAGAAAGAACACTTGTGGAAGACTTCGCAGTGTTTCTCGTGGATGTGCACTTTGAGCATGGCAAGGGTCATGAACACAACTCCACAATGGATGCACCTGGGGAAGGCATGGGAAAAAGCTGAGTTACAGCCACAGCATCACCTCCATCACTTCTACCACATGTGGAAGCAAGGACCAGGCTGAGACGGGTCCCTGGTCGGTCTCTTCTGTATCAATATGGAAAAGTCAAGCAGAAAAATTATATAGGAATTCTGGGCAGAACTCACAACCACATGTTAAGCAACAAGCAAGGAAGATCTACAAAAGAAATCTCCAGAGACTAAAACAACCCAAAAGATAAGGAAGATGTGGTTGAGCAGAATGCCAGCCCAGTATCTGTGAAAGCCAATTCCAGCACAGGTACAAGTGAAGGACTAAAGTAAAAGTACCCAGATCTCCAGGTAGTAGTAAGCAGCACAAATACCAGTTAGTCCCCAGTACAAAATAAAAAGAGAAGGAACATCCAGCTAGGAAATCTTCAGCAATTGCTTTTCATATTTCACTAAGCTCTAGAAAATCATGACAGCAACAGAAACATCCAAGGAACTGATTAAGCTCATTAAAATCATTAAGATACAGGTGCTGCCTAGAAAGTGCTTGTCTGGGAGAGCAGGGTGGGTACTCTGGGAGGAGAGAGAGGGGGAAGCAGAGGTTGCATGTTGATTCAAAGGACTCTTCTTGGCAGCTGGAAACATGGCCAAGAGGAGAGCAGGGCCACCCCACTGGTCCCAGCCTGCCTCTCGTACCAACACACACCTGTGACAGGTCCTGCCTGATGCTCCCACAAGATGGCAACAACCAGCAGCTTTACTGTATTGAACTTTAATACTGAGCCAGAGATCTGCCTGTCCTGCTCCCAGACACCACATTCCGACATTCCAAGGGCACACGAGGTGCAGACAATCTGCCCTCACATGCCTTGAGCACACCAGCTGCAGGGTTCACCATTCCATAGGTGCACCTCTGCCGACCTTGGACCATAATAGCCTCTCCTAAGAAGATTCCATCACAATGACAACACTGGATCTCTGATTAAACCAGCACTGCATGTGCTCTGTTAGAGTGGAGGAGCTCAGCCGGGGAGTTCAGGGCCAACCTTGTGTTAGTGGGGTGGGAGACACACAAGAGGTAATTCCATCTTTATAATTACCTTTTTTCCTCACCTCTGAGGGCTGTGTTTGCTGGTGGTGCTGTTGGGTCTGTGTTTGGTGCAGATGGACCCCAGCTATCACACAGCTGGAACAGCTCCAAGCCCGTATCAAAAACAAACAAGCTGCTGGAATATCCTTCCCTCCAAACGAGCCTCCCAACAGCGTTTAGGAAACAAGCCCAGGCTTTGAAGTTGCACTTCAAAAGATCATTAGACAGAAGCCAGCCCAAAAGGAGCCAAAGCCTCTCCCCCCTACTTTAAGAAAACACAGAAATGCTGTTTTCTTAGAATTTGAGAGGGAAGCAGTGACAGAAGCTGGTGTCACCTTTGGGGAAGCTTGAAAACATTCTGCCTTCAAGCCTGATCCTCATCCAGGTGAGACAGGGAGAGAGAGACTCTCTAGGACAGTAACACCAGGAATCGTGCTACTATGGAAAAATAAATTCACCAAGTATAAATGTAAGAACAAATGCTAATCCTGGCAGTAAGGAATGGCTGGCACATCCAGGAATCTCCAAAGGGCTCCTTCCACAAACACCCCCTGAACTACCAGGAGATGCTTCTGCATTGCACTTGGTTTCGGGAAGTACTTTGTTAAGAATGAGGGATGAAATAAGCACTAAGTCAGGGTCAGACGATCACAAGTTAATTTAATTTACAGTAAATGGAAGTTTAAACAACAGCCACTTTGTAATTAAGAATCGCAGTGCCAGAAGGACAGAACTTTGATAAAGTAAACTAATTAGCTGAACAAAGGGAATGGAGGATGTCAGGAGGCTTGCCATGTAATTCCTGCAAATTCTGCTATCATCCCCAGCACTCCTGGATCCCTCAGGGCAAGGAGGGGTGGCTAAAAGTCTTGGAAAGCATCCTGTGAGAGAAGATAAAGCTACAAGATGTTGTCTTAGCCCTGTGAACACTTCCTATGCCATCACCTTCCAGCATGGCACAAATCAGGAAAATTACTCACAAATCTGTGGGGACAGCTGGAAGGGGCTTGGGAAAGGTGGGGAGGTGACACTTGGAGCCAAGAGGAAAGGGGAATTTAGGGAAGACTTGCTGAGCTTCATTTCTGACTGCAGAAGACCATTCTCATTTTCAGTGCAATCACTAGCCATGACTTAAGCCCAAATCAAACCACCATACTCCAAATTTAATTAAATGCATTTTGGTATTGGCAGAAAAGGAGACAGAATAAGGGCTTATCACAAAACCCAAACCAAACTTATGCATCAGAAACTCAAGAAAAACAGGGATATAAAGAGAAGCACCAAAAGTCGAGCTGATCCTGGGAGGGATTTAAAGAATTCCTCAGCTTTGCAGCTCTGCGAGTAACAGAAGTGAAAGAAAAGAAATAAAGTCACTCTGTGAGCACAGGGCAGATGCCATAGATTATCAAGATATGGTTCTGCAACCAAAATTTCTCTTGTGTTTTCAACAATTCCAATGCCATCAGCCCTGCAGCAGAGGCAGGCAGGGTCACAAGGATGGCAGAGCCCCAAGCTCACCTGTCCACTAGGCAGTTTTCCTGGATGAGCTTTAGTAGATGTGAATTAGAGGAGAAGTTAAAGAAATTTTAGAGAAATTTTAGAGTAGCTGAGTAAAACTAAAACATCCACAAGTACTATTTGTGAGCTCTGCCTTGGTTTAGATCTCCATTACTGTCCCTGGCACACAGAGCAGGTATCTATGCTGAGCACATCTGTAGACAGATGGAAGCTCTCATTGCTGGATTCCCAGGTGCCACTGTAATCCCAAGAACTACACCAAACCCATGGAACATTTTCTACTCCATTCCCATTTTTCCATCCCAGGGAAAACATTTTTTTCTTCAGCTTTCCTCCTTCTCAGTTCAACTTATTTGCAAACAGCCCTAGTGTCACAGTCATTTAATTTGTGATGGAATTAATTCTTTATTGTGGGCTGGGCCTTCTCAAATCAGATCCCACATTAAAAAACCTTATCTGTGTATAATTAAACTCGCAATTAGTTTGTTATGTGCCTCTTGTCTTCATGGTTGAAAGAAAAAGCCCCTGAAAACCTCAATGTAATTTCAGATTAAACCACACAGCGGAGGCTTCCTGAATTTGCAGACATCTTAAAAGAACAGCTCCAAGAGCAGGAACTCCCCTGTTCATTTGAAATCTCAAGAGTATTTAATGGCAATCAAGAGAAAAATCAGAACTTTAAGGTAACTCAAAAGATCATCCAGTCTCATCTCCCAGGCAAATCCTCATGTCTGAAGAGCTGTGCTGATCTCAGCATGCCAAGGAGGAAAAGCTTGGAGGGAAAAGTAACATCTTATTAGAGCAAACAATGTGGTTGGAGAAGAGACACTGCACCACATCCAGGACCTTGGGAGCCTTCCTCCACCTGTCTCAGCTCATGAGAACTGTCTGGAGAGTGCAGGGGCACACAAGGAAATCATCAATGCCCTTCTTGTGAAGCCACACACCCTCAGTCCCTTACAACTGACAGAAATATAAATTCAAGCCTTAAGGAGATTTAGAGGATTAAGATCTGGAATCTTTTTGCTGTAAATATCAATCCTGAGACACCCGGCTGCAACTTGAATCCCATACAAGTGCCTCTCAGCTCCAAGATGCCACAAAATAATTTTTGCTCTCAGAAACCTCCATTAAACCCACTTAGTAATTTCCCATTTCAAATGTTTTTGTCATTCAGAAAACCACACCAGGCCCAGGCTACATCAACTTTTTTTTCTGCTTAAGGAAGACACACTTCAGGAGTCACAGAATGGTTTGGGATGGAAGGGACCTTAAAACTCATCATGCCACAGACACCTTCCACTAGATTAGGTTGCTCTAAGCCCCACCCAACCTGGCCTTGAACACTTCCAGGGATGGGCGTCCTGGTTTTGGCTGGGATAGGGTTAACTTCTTTTTAGTAGCTGTGTGGATTCAGAATAATGTTGATAACCACTGATGTTTTGGCTTTTATTCAGTCATGTTTATCCTAAATCAGGGACATGTTTGTGTGTGTGTGTCTCGAGAAGGGACACAAAGCAAGCGGGACAGAGCAGAGCCTGGCCAGGGGCAGCCACACCCTCCCAACCACAACCACCTTGCAGAGATGTAAATCCCGGTTTTCCAGAGCCCCCGTGGGGCTGCACACACACACCTGAAGCCGACTTTTCGGGAGTAGTGCAGGCAGTTCTCCTTGACGTGGGTTTGGAAGTAGGCGGAGCGGCACACGGCCCCGCACTCGGGGCAGCAGTACGGGGACTTGTGCGCGTGGATCCTCTGGTGGGCACAGAAACTGCACTGGTTGGGCAGCATCATCTGGCACACCTGACACGTCTGAGGAGAGAAAGGCTGCATTAGTTAGTTATTCTCTGCTTGTGGTTTTTTTTCTCTCCCAAATTCACATCAGAAAACTTTCAGGTTTAGAGAGGGCTCCAGCATATTCCTCCAGCAGCATTAACTCTACGGAGCTCTTTGGCTACTCTCTTCCATCTATCATTTTTTCCCAACAATCTCCACAGCTAATCACTCCCAGTGATAGTAACCATGTTTAAAACATGTTTTCTGTGGTTTATTTCCTTTTTTCCCATAAAAAAAGAAAACAAAATCTTTCGTTTCTTAGCTGTCATGACATTCCACTTGCTCAGCACTTTCATTTCCACATTAAGAGAATTTCCTGACTTGACAAGGAGAGCACTTTTCTCAACAAGCCCCCGCCCTGCACCAAAACACCCCAAAAAGGTGGGAAAACTCCATTATAGGCTGACTCCAAGTCCTTGGTGCTGAAGGCACTGCAGTCCTGATGTGCTCCTTCCCCACCAAAGCCACTGCTGTGTCTCTTGCAAAACACCTTTAGATCACATGGAATCAGAACTTTCAAAGACCACAAACTATGTGTGTTTCCCTTACAGAAACTTCTTGATGGACAGAAATGATGAAAAGCCTCTTTCTGTTTCATCCTTCATGAAACCCATTTTCCCCCACACATTTACTATCAAAATGATGCTTCTGCAAAGCAGTTTACTCGACACATAATGTTTTTTACATGGATGTATCATCCCGTTTCCATCAGCTGTCAAACCTCTGCTCCCTTTCAGAGGTGTCTCAACTCTCTGTACTCCTTCAAAGCCCAGGAGCAGCTACTCATCCTTTGCAGGACACACATTAGTGGATGTCTGAGCAGGAATAGAGCTGGAGTAGACACCAGCCTGCCCTCCAGGAGCTCAAACTTTCTTCAGACATTAATAATCCCATGCAAAAATAACTTCTCTAGTTTCAGAATGAACTACAGCAAGCAGGTAACTATGGATTATCAAATCAGGTAATTTAAATAATTTCTGTGGACTTCACTGCTGGCAGCTAAAGTAGAAACCTAGGACAGAAGCCCCAAAATCTGACAGAGAAAGAAAACAAAATGAAAGGCCACCTCCCTTTTCTGTACCACTGTTATTTCATGCAGCATCTCTGTGATGCTCCACTATATAACACCCATCAGGGAACTGTCAAAACCACTGCAGATAAGAGAAAGCATCACTTATAATAAAATGCAAAGCTATGACAAACCTGAAAGGTTCATGGGGCAGAAGGGAATTATTGAAGGTGGAAACTGGAGAAATTGCCAAATGCATCAAAAGCTTCAGACATGTGATCTGCAACTTAAGCTTAGAGGAGAAAAGGCTTCCCCAGGAAGGAGAAATGAGTGGAAGAAACCACACAATTCAGGAAACTCAAGGGCATTTCAAATACTGCAGAAGTTCCCTAACTTCAGCAAAGAAAAACAGTGCTACTGAGCCATGGGAATGGGAAAATGGGAAATAGAAAAGCCCCCAGGACCTCTCTGCAAAGAGCTGAATGGGAACTTAAATTTTCCAATGTGCTCTCAAATCCCCAAGAAAGAGCTACAAGAAGAAATTAATGTTCAGGGCAGTTTTATTGTGTTTTATGGTATTTTTTCCTAACTGGCTTGAGATTTTGAATGGAAAATTTATTTCCTTGGTGCTGTTAAAACCGGGCTCCTCCCACTGTGATCACAACTAGTATTTAAGGCAGATCTAACACAGCTGAAAGCACCTTTGCCCTTGTAGCTCAGGAAAAAACACTCCCTCCAGATCCTGACTTGTCAAAGCCCAATTTAGGTTTGATTTTAAGTCAGTTTGAGGCTCACCTCTTCCTCCCCAGCACGTCATACCCACTGCTCCCAAAATCAATCAGCACATGTTCAAAACTTGAATTTTCAATGCTCTGCATGTGCTTGTGCTGGATCTAAAATATGCCAAACCCCCTTGGTATTAGCTGAGCACTGCTGTGAGGGGACATGCAGAGGAGCAGCAAGCTCCTGTCACCTCCTGCCCTGCAGGAAAGGCTCTGCAGGAACCAAAAATATGCTAATGTAGGGCTGAATAGTTTGGGGAGTGCCACAAGAGGCATCAAAACTGTGGTTATCTCCTTGGGGCTTGGCAGGAAGCTGCCACAGAGTGTGGACACATGACAGGGGAATACAAAGCAAGACTTGGTGAGGACAAGGCTAAATGAACTCACTGCTCCTGCAGATGCCTTGGAAGGAGCTGGAAGGATTCCCATGCTGACACCACACTCTGCAGGAGGAACAAAAACCAGCCCAAGCCTCCAAGGTTGGATTGTCTTGTGAAAGAGTCATGAAGTTTGGGAATAAAGAGCAATGATATATTAGTAAGAATAAGGAAAACTCTAATCCTTAGGCAGCATTGCTTCTGGACTTGAGAAAAGTCAAGGCAGCTTTGCCCTTCCTGCCTCCCAGAGCCTCCCAGGCCCCCTGGAGGAGTCAACAACCATGTGGGTGAGGAAGATCTGAGCTGCAAAGAGCCAAAAGAACTTTCCAACATCCTTCACTGAAGGATTTCAAGGAAACTAAGCTGCCGTCACATAAGAGATGATGATTTTTGCTCAGATAAGTGGTTAGAAGAAATGAATAAACAGTCCTTTGGTGGAGGAAGGTCCCAGGAAATTGTGCTGGGATTTGGGCTCTTCAAAATAACCTCAAAGTATCTGGGAAAGCGAAACAGCAAAGCTTGATGATTAATTCTACCCCTACCAAAACCAGAACATCAACCCAGTAACTCAGCAAGTTACAGATAAGGGCTGAGCACGAGGCTGCAAACAGAACACATGGGACGGAGTGACCGCGTAATAAAATGAATCCAACGAGGAATAAAGTAGAGCCAAAGGAGGTTCCAGGAAGAGAAGAAATCATAACTGGTTTTAGTGCTCACTCTCATCCTTTCCCCAACACTTGCAGAAGACACAAGGCCAGAAATCCAGGCCAAGGGGGTCACAGGAGGCTTTGCTCACCCCTGTGACACCAGGAGCTGCTGCCCTTGTCAGGAGTCAAGGTGCAGCCAGTGGGCTCCCACTGAAGGCTTCCTCTTGGACACAGTGTTTTTTCTTTTGCAACTCCTCTGCTTTGTAGGAGAAATTGTAACTTGGTTCCAGATGTCACATTTTTATCTCTCTCCCAGTTTTCCATGACTTTTCAAAGAAGTCTGGCAGCAATTTGAGACATTCATTAGTCAGTTATTTCTAAGGCATGTTACCAGGATAGGGTTTTGAGTTGTGTAATGTCTGTGTTTTTCATATAGCCTACGCTTTAATCAAGAGTTATTTATTACAAGTTTTCTTTAATTCCGGTTTGCCTGCCACATTTCATTTGGGCTTTTCTTCCACAAGTCACATTCACACACAACAAATGCTCAGAAGCTCAGCCGTTTCAGAATACTTGAGTTGATTCCCATTTTTACTTATTAGCTTCTTCAGAAGGGGAAAAAAATTAAATATTCACTGAAATAGAGTAAAGGTTGAAAAAACATACTAGTCAAAAAAAGTTTGTCTATTAAACCCAACCCTGTGGCCACAGAGGTGTTTGAAAATCAGGGAATTTGTAGGTAACACATAGTTTTGCTCTGGAAAGTGCCTGTGGAAAGGCAATTGGTTTCAGCACAAGCAATGTTACAGCAGTTTTAGTCTTGTTGCTGTTACAGAGTTAAGTGATGGTGATGAAGATGCTTGAGAGCTGCCCCAGACTACAAGGGTCCTCCTTGACACCATGGAGCTTCAGTTAAAAATACTTAGACACCAACCCTATGGCACAGGACCAAGGCTAGGAAAGAGAAGACTCACAAGCCAAATGATCTCTAAATTAAAAAAAAAATACTAAAGACTCAAAGTGAAACACTAAGAAGGGAACAGAAATTATATTTGCAGAATGTTAGTGTTTTAAAGAATGCTTGTCCTTTAGATATTCAAACAAAAAATCCCCTACTAGTTGTGCCCCAAAGCCGCAGTTCTTCCTAAATCCAGCATTTTGCAAGCTTTAATTTTTCTGCTTCAGGCAGAGCTGCAGGAGCAGCCAAAGGATCACGGACCTTTGTGATCCTAGCAGGATCCTCCTGCTATAAAAAAAATAATGACCAATTACTACTTAAAGTGAAGCTTTAAGTTCACATGAGCTCTCCCTCACTGCCGGGCTGGGATCAAAGCCTGCACCCCTCAGCAGAGATTCCAGCAGTGGTGGGATGTGCTGGCTCTGACAGCTGGGCACAACACCTTCCCCCTTCCCACCGGGATGACCATGTGCTGGGCCACACTACAGCCAAGATCCACATGTTTGGAGGGTTATTTTGACTGATTTCAACCAGCCAGGTGACAGCACTGTTACACAACACTTCACCAGGGTGGGGAGAAGCAGTGAGCAGAGAATTGCTTTTGCTATTACTGTGATAACTGAACTACACTCCTGGGCAGGCTCTCTCTAGGTGAATAGGCATCATTGCATTAACATGTCCAATTTAGAGATGAAAAATAACACTACAACAGAAACTCAAGATTATTAATTTGAAGAAGAAAAACCTAAAACCCAACTGATACCCTAAAACAGTGTGTTCAGGCTACAGTGACAGAGTACAGGCAAGGCAAGTCCTAACATAGCTGTTTTATCTTAATTAATACTCTTAACAGCAGACACTTATTTCCTTGGCAGTAGTTGCCTATTTTGTCAGTCTAAGGCACAAATGCCACTGAGATGCTTGACCTTCAGCCCATGGACATGACAAGACACCCTTTAATCCCAAACTTCTTCCATCCATCCATCCTCTCTTCTGCTGAGTTTAGCTCACTCCCCCTCATATCTATTAATGCTCAGCCTCATTGCTGCATCCCACCTCCTCCCATCGACCTTGCTCTCTCCCATTTGTATCCTTGAACCTCACTAACTTCCCAACACTCCCAAATACAGTGCCCTCCTCAGACTTTCACCAACTCCTACACACTCACATCTAAATCATCCCAACACGCCAAGATGCTTAAGTCTCAATCAGGCACTCCACTAAAACCTCATTCCTAGAAACTAAGGCTGTTCAATAAACATAAAATCCATTTCTGTGTACATGGAAAAATCCCTGGTTAAAGCACCAGTGTAAATCTAGAAACTTGACAGCTCTAGGAAATAAAGTGGAATTGCAATGGAAAAAGCCGCCCAACATCACAGATCTTAGACAATGCTACATCAAACAGCTTAATTCTGAATCTGTTCAGTCTTTGTGATCTCAGCTGTAATTTCAAAAATTTCAGTTCCCATATCTTTTCTTCTGACCCCACTGTGCTGGCTTTATGTGACAAGGTTTTGGTAGCAGGGGGTGCAGGAGTGGCCTCTCTGAGAAGACACCCAAAGCTGCCCCATGTCAGACAGAGTCAGCTCCACAATGAACCTGTGGCTGGCCAGGGCTGAGCCCCTGAGCAGCACCTCTGGGACCCCTAAATCCTCTGAGATTTAGGAAAGGGTAAATATGCTGTGCAGCAGCTGGGAGAGAGAAGTGAGAAAATGTGACAGAAACAACCCAGGTGCCAGAGCAGAGATTCCCCTGCAGACCACCATGAATCCATGGGACACAGGTTTTGCCCCTCTGACCCACGGAGGACCAGCCCTTGGAGAGAGGGCCCGTGATGGAGCAGGTTTTCTGGCAGGACCTGAGACCCTGTGGGGGACTCACAGTGCTTCAGCCTATTCCTGAAGGACTGCACCCCATGGAAAGGATCCATTCCAGAGCAGATCCTGAAGAACTGCAGGCTGTGGAAGGACTCACACTGGAACTTTTCAGGAAGGACCATGATGGAGCAGGGCAAAAGTATGAGGAGGAAGGCTGGGTGGGCACCTGGTTCCAACCAGAAATCTGAACTCCCACCTGCTAAAATGGTCATTTACTAGATTAAATGAGTCTTCACATCCCCACTTTCAGTTCACCAGGATGAACCCACAGGCTCCACAGCACACATTCCCTCTCTTTTCTTACAATGGCAACGTTAAAGGCCTCTGCTCTTCCCTCCACCCTGCAGGGCTGATTCCTGACAGTCAGTGCTGATGCCCAACTCACAGCCACCCAGCCCTGCATCTTTCTTCTCACCCTGCACTTCTCAGTGCCTTACACCCCATCTAACACAGCATCAGTGTTCAAACACCAGCTTTGCTGTGATCTTCACCATTCACTTTGCTTTTTAAATGATTCCTTTTTTACTTGACCCATCACCTATTTGCTCCTGTTCCAGAAGGAAGATACACAGTAAACACATCCACTCACCCCTTCCAAAAGCCCCTCCCAGGCCCAGTCCTTACCCAGTGGGTTCTTTCTTCTTGGGATTTCACGACTGTTTTACACCAATCCAGTGAGTTCCTGCCACCCAAGCAGCAGTCAGAGAAAGGCTGAGGTTGGAAAGGACTTCCAGAGATCATGTGGTGATCCAACACCCCTGTTTAAGCAGGGCCACATAGAGCTGATTGCCCAGGAACACGACTAGAGGGCTTTTGAACACCTCCAAGGACAGAGACTCCACAACCTTCCTGGACAACCTGTGCCAGTGTCAAGGCTGTCCTCACATCCCCAGTGAGCATTTCCTTGCTGGAGGGTATGAGGTCCAGCTTAGCACCTCTCCTCACTGGCTTCCCCATCACTTGGCTCAGGACATCACCACCTGGGCTGTTCACACCCTGCCAGGTTGTCCCACTGGCACAGATGAGGATGGCTGATGTGCCCCAGGGACCAGAGTCTCTGAATGTGAGGTCACTTCCAGCTGTCTGTAGGGAACCTCATCCACTCTTTCTTCCAGGCCAGGTGGCCTGTAACAGACACCCACTACAAAGTCACCCATATTTTTAATCCTGATCCATACACTCTCTTTTGGCTGCTCATCAAACCCTGGGCAGAGCTCCAGGCACTCCAGATGCTGCCTCACACAGAGGACAACCCCCCTTCCTTGTCTTCCTGACCTGTCCTTCCCAAAGAGCCTATGTCCCTCCACCACACCACTCCAGTCATGCAACATCCCATCACCTCCCGGTCGTGCCAACACGACCAGTGTCCTGAGCCAGCACACAGATCATAGAATGGTTTGGGTTGGAAGGCACCTTAAAACTCATCTTGTTCCACACCCTGCCATGGGCAGGGACACCTTCCACTAGACCAGGTTGCTCCAAGCCCTGTCCAACCTGGCCTTGAACACTTCCAGGTGTGGGGCAGCCACAGCTTCTCTGGATCTCCAGTTCCCTGTGTATTCTCCATGGTGTGTGCATCAGTATTAGACACTTCAGAGGCAGGATTGAGCAGACCACCACCACCCCCAGAGCTCTGCAGCCATTTTTTATATCCTCCAGGTTGTGTGAGGCAGCACCACTGGTGCCCACATGGAATAAGATTGTGGTAGCAGGATTCTCCCTGTTAGAGCCAGCAGACAACAGCTTCCAGCCTCACTTCCCACCCTCCCGGAGACAGCCTCTGTGTCCAGCTGTCCCCTCCTCCTCACTCAGCCACAGTCCTGGCCCCCACTTCACACCCCTGCTCCTTCTCTTCTTCCCCCAGCTGCTCCCTGTCCCTGGGGAGCTGCAGGACCACCAGGGCCAGACGGGCAGGCGTGGGTGGGGAAGGAGGAGAGGGTGAGATTGTTGTTTTGTGGCAACAGATCACACACTGATTGCAGCAGAGCATGGAGCCGCACCCCGGCTTTTCTTCCTCCTCAGCCTCTCCTCCTCCTCCTCACCCCATGCTCTAGTTTGGCCTCAGGGTGCAGGCTCTGCTCTCCTGCCACTCATCCCTTTGTCTGTGCTCCCAGCCATCCCTGCCTGGAGTTCCATTCCCCCAACGTGCTTTCATTGTAACATCTTCCATCCCTTTGCTTCTACAAAATCCACCCTGAAAATTTCCGTATAAAACAAAATCCATCCTCTCTAGTACCTAAGGACTACATTAATCACCCTTGGTTTGGGAGAGGGAGAAAGCAGTGCTTTATGGAGTCAAGGGAATTTTTTGTTGATTTTCAACCCTCTTGTTTTCTAAATTAAAACATGAACTTGGGGCCGGGGGGAGGGGAGAAGGAAGAAAAAAATAGCAGAAATAAAGCTGCTGCCTTTCTTTTTTGCTGCTGGGAAATTACCAGGGCAGCATGTGGTCCTACTAGCTTCTGGCAAGTTTTAGCCAATAAATTATGAAGCATTGATTTAAGAGGGGGAAGGAAGAAGAAAAAGAAAGGCAGCAATAAAATTGCTTTTAAATAACTCCAGTGTAGGTAGTGTGTAAACAGGATACGTCACAACTCATTGATAAATTCTTATTGGACAAAAAACAAAAGAGAAAAGAAAAATAAACATAAGCACAAAGTTTCAAGAAAATTCAGAGGTCCTTAGTTTCTGTTTTATACTTTGAGTTCTTAGCTACCTCAGTGGATTTTGGGTGGTCAAGAAAAAAAGGGAAAAAAAAAAAGGATTAAACATCTCTGGTTACCAGTAGATGGACAATTATGCCCCAGAGGGTCAGGAAGTACTTTGAATTCTTGCACATGTTATTGTGCACTGGTCTGTCCTTGCCAAGAAAACAAATAAGCTCCATCTCAAAACCAGTTTGTCTTTTGTTCCGTTACTTCTGTGCCAAACCTCTTCCAGAATTCACTCCTCTGATGATTACAGAGTATCCTCTAATTTTCAGTGTAAATCTATTTCAGTCTGTTCTTGCATCACTGTTGCCCCTAAATTTAAAAGCTCCTTTCTACACTCATCACACCAGACACAAGACGTGAATGGATACAGAGGCCAAAAGCACATAAAAAATGCAGGCACCAGGACCTGCAAGGGCTTTGTTCCCTTCCTGTAATTTGAGCCCTGAAAAAGCTAAAAAAACTCTGCCTGATGCTGATAAACTGCCTGGGGCCATCCCTGAGAGCACAGGAAGTGCTTCTTTTTGGCAAATTTAGTTTCTGGTGGAAAAAAAGTGCAACTACTCTCACCTTAATCCTTTGTCTGTTTAAGTGCTGAAGAAGACTCACCCTCACTCACCAGGACTTTGCCAAGTTAAACTCATAAAGGGTTTTTCATTTCCGCACAAGAGATCGTCTTTCCATTTCTCTGGTTATTCTTCCCTCACTTATTCCACTTATTCACTATCCTGACAAAACAATACACTCCTCTCCAGCTCAGTTACTTCCAGCAAGAGGGAGCATTACCACAGCCCTGCCTGGTGCTGCAGGGTGACATAAATCCCTTCCAGAACTGTCACCTCGGTCATTCAGGGACTTCTCACGCCTAAACATCCTGCTTTTGGTTGCTTTTTATCCCATTCCTACTCAGTCTTCAAAGTCATCTAGGTCCTCCTGTGAAATATTCCAATTTTCCATGACTTCTTACTTAGTTGCTTTGGTTCAGCAAATATTTCTACACGTTCACCCTCCAAGGTCCATAACACAAATATTAATTGCAGAGATACCTCAAACCATCCCTTGGGAGATCTCACAAGAACCTGATCCCAAGTTGCAGTTATTCCCTGGATTTTACCTGATTCTGCTCCAATCTCATAATTCAACTTCTCCAGTACATCCATTGCCCACACAGCACTCTAACAACCATCTCATTTCTCTACTCCAAAAACATATTATAGATGTATACCAGATTAACTTGGCATAAACTACACCTATTTAAATACCCTTTCCCCCCCCAAAATATCTTGCTGTTATCAGACCAAACAGACCTGAATTTACACGAAACATCTGCTACCCCCTTTTGAACATCTGGACAAGCAAAATGCCTCCACACAGCACAGCTTCTGGTTTGACCAAAATCCAACCTACCAGCTATTCAAATTCCCATGCTGCTTCCTTCTGGCATTTCAGCCATGGAAAAGCAGCACACAGGTCCCATCACACACCTTGACTCACAAGCTTACAAAAACTGCAAAACTGGACTCACTATTCACAAAAAAAAGCAAAGTCACTGTGATCCATTAACACGACCCACTCAAACATCCAGTCAGTAAATCCAGTTCTTTCTGAAGTGGATTATTCCAGTCTGGATCCTCCCTGTAGGACACGGAGACCCCACTGTGTAGTTTGGCTGGGAGGAACTGCCTTCATCCCCCACACATTTTGTACCAAATGAAGCCAGGGAGGATTTCCCTGCTGTACTTTGAACAACTGCAATCATGTGCATGTTTAAAATACAGCATTAGGATCAAGCTCTCAATCATTTTTCTAAAGCTCTTTCAACTCCACCTTCTCAACCACAGCATTGTCCCCCTCTCTTCCTCCCATGCTCCAAATTTCCTCCTTTCCCTGCTGTCCATACCACATCCTTATCTTTTTTCCTTCCTGCAACACAACTGTGACCCAGCCATGTCATTCTCATTTTGGCCACACCCAGGAAAGTCATTTACTCATTAATTCCTACTAATGTGGGATTTACCCAAGGCCACAAAGAAATGTAACAAGTATTTCCCAATCCACCAAGTACAACAAAGAGGAAACTCAACAATCCCCTTTTAAACAGCCCTGGGAAACCTGAAATTGTCAGAGTAATACACAAAGTCTTGGTGAGAAATTCCAATTAAAGCGAGAAGCCTTAAGTATCAACATAAGGATAAGATTTCTCCTGGAATAGAGCCAGCTTAGGCTCTTCCTCCTCTCCAATCCAATCATTCCAGCCTCTTACCACAGTGTGCTTGTCCTTCAGCTTCTGGGTAACTGAAAACATCATATTGGAAAAGAAGTCTCTTTTCTGCTATTTCTTTTCTCCACGAACCCTGTTGGATCAGCCCTTCCTTCCTAGCAATGCCGTATCAGGTCCAAAATGGATGTGGAAATAAAAGCACCATAACTGAGCACTTCAAAGCCTGTTTGGTCCCCCAAGTTATGGTCACATTGAATGTGCATGTTAATAATCCAGACTTGGTGTTGCTTAACGAAAGAGCTTCCAAGAACATGGATCAAAAATCCATCTGGCTTATTTCCCACAGCTCAGGGGTCTCTACCTTCTAGTACAAATCCAGGTGCTGCAGAGAAACTGCTTTTACCCTTTGCCTTCAGCCAAAGATGCTCTTTCCATTACACATTAATCCATCCTTTCTAAGAACCCTGTTTTTAGGGTACCAAGCATCTGAATAACAGATGAAAAGCTTTTGGCCTGACACAATAGGGACCCGCCCCACTACTCCTTGAAGCTTTTTAAAAAGCATAAATCAAGTCATGGTTTTATGTGGAAAATATTGGTACATCATAGTTTCCCATGGAGGCACAGCAAAAAGTTTGTGCCTGAATTCTGGGATTGAGTAAGAAATTTAAAAATACAAAAAAATTCCAAATTATCAGAGTGTAATTTTTTGTTAGCTTTGAGAAACTATGACAATCCCACCCCATACTGCCATTTCAATACAGTGAGAAAGGCATTGGGTAAGGAGGAAGAAATACACACTGTTTTCTGCTCAAATGCACAAAACTACAATAAACACCACATAATTAGTCTCTTGAGATCTGGGATGTGGTTCACATCATTCCAACTGTTAATGCTACCCTGCATCCTGACAGACTGTCCTGCCACAGCAGCTCCAGATCAAGCACCAGCACATGACTGGGGTGTACTGTGGCTTTTTGATGAGATGTACCAGAATATGAATGAACACCTTCTGCCCTGGGAACGCTGTGGTTTTCAACCACTACCAGGGCACTAAGACATTCACTACAGGTGTCACATCACTGCCTTCCTCAGCAACAGAGTTTCACAGAATCAGAGAATCACAGATGGGTTTGGATTGGAAGGGACCTTGAAGATTTTTCAGTTCCACCCCCTCCCACTATCCCAGGTTGCTCCAACCTGGCCTTGGACACTTCCAGGGATGGGACAGCCACGGCTTCTCTGGGCCCCACCAGAGAAGGATTTCTTCCTAACACCTAATTTCTACCACTGCCTCAAAAAATAAGAGTCCTGGCACAACTCTGGAGATGGAAACCAGAGTTTTCAACCACTTCCGCCATTTAAGAAAGTGTTTGTGAAATCAGACACCCAATCCTCTCCTGCTCATACAAATATTCCTCTTTTTTTCTAACTAAAACAGAAACAGCCATCCAAGGAATTAACTTCATTAATGTAGAGCCAAGGGTAGCCACAGTATCATCTCAAGTGTGTTGGCCAGTTCATGTTCTCCTATTCCAGGAATTTATGATGCACACTCCAACAGCCTTACCTACAGCCTTCCCACACCATGACTGATATAATTATTACATTCATTAATACCTGATGTGCAGAACCTTCATCTCCTCAGGCCTTGTGTTACTGCTGGGGGCTATGCAGTGTTATCCACATGGGATGACAAGGGAATTCACACCTCCTCCCTTGGACAGAGCAGGGAAGCAGAGAGCCCTATGAAACCACCAAATTTCACCCATCCTTTCACCCTCTCAGCCCAGTGACACCGAACCCCTGGGTTCTGGCAGAAGGCACTGGGATGGTTTCCATCAGCTCCTGCTAAATCTGAAGCCACATAACTACAGGCATATGGGCACAAATCCTTATTTCCTTTAGAAATGTAACAGCTTTATTAAACAGATGTTCTGGGAACTGCATGGAGGACAGCAGATACAGTGGGAAAGGACTCCCAGAGCAGTGCATGCATCCCCATGGGGTGTAAGCAGGGGAAGACCAAACAGGCAGGAACTGGGTTCACAAGCTCAAAAGTAGCCTCTTTTTCCAATTCTTCTGTTCAGAAAAATACCACAAAAGTAATCTCACATCTAGCAGAACAACCTGAAGTGTGAGACTTAAACTCTATTCTTGGTTAAGTTACAGAATAAATTATTTGATTACAAGCTAAAAATACTTACTATAAGACATCCTTTCCCTCTTTAAGGAGTTCTTGAATTGATAATCCCACAACAGAAATAGGAAATACATTTTTAATGCCATTAATTAGCATTTTAGCTCACTTTAGAGGATTCACTGTATCCTTTCTCCTGGAGGTTTTAATGCCAGACTGCTGACATTTCCTAAAAATGCATTATAGTTGAAAAATAAGTTGGGGTGTTGACAGAGCACGGTGCTCAATGTGCTGCGTGGGGCAAGAAACCTGATTATATGGCTGTGCTGATCCCTTCTGGCCTTGCCAATTTTTATGACATCAAAACCATTCAGTCCTAATCTATTTTTTTTTTGTGGCTGATAAATTTAAGATAACAAAGAACCTAAATGGGACCACAGCAACCTCAATACTCCTGCAAGCCATTCAAGGAGCACAGGGAGGCTCTGGAGTGTGCAGGTGCTACGACAGCCATGGCAGACACATGGTCATCTCCCCAAATGTTGGCATGGAGTCCTTGTTTGTGGAGCCCTTGCACTGGTAGCCTGCCAGCTCTGCTGGCAGCCACACCAACATGGAGAGCTTTCTCCTCATCCAAAGAGATAAGGAGAAAGGATTCCTCCTCCTCTTCCAACTCTGGGTGGGTTAATACTTAAACAGAATTGACTACGTCTTCCAAAATTAAAACCATAAACAAAGTGTATGGTCTTAGCACATAATGAAGATCATCTCCTCCCCTTCATTAGGAGACTCCTAAGCTGGAGGTTTTTAAGGGGATTCCAACCCCCCTGCCTGTACCTACAAGACTGGTCCATGAAGGCAGTGGAGACCCGAGCAGGGCAGCACAGGAGCAAGGCAGGAAGCCACCAACAAAGCTCTTGAACCCTTCCGTGCAACCATGGCACCCACTTGTCCCTCTGCCACCCAAAAGGCAAAAATAGCCCAAACTAGACTCCACCCCACGTATCCAGCACTGCCCTCTCAGCCAGGCCTGTCCCAGGCCTGACCAGGCAGCAGCAACAGCACCCCACATGCAAAGAGTTACACAGGTTCTGGCACAGGTTCCAGGAAAGGCAACATTAAACTGTGTCAGATCTCCTCCAGCCACACTTAGAGCAAAAAAACCTGTTTCAGGTAACGCTCCGCTGATCCTCCCCTCTGGCACTGGTGCACACCTCATCCAAGGGACCTTTGATCTCCAGCACCTTCCTTTGATACTCAAGGGATCTCCATAGTCTCCTCACAATGCTCTTTTTACTGGCAAAGGGTAAAAAGAGGGCAAGCAAGCAACACTAAAGGTCTCTTCACAAGCACACTGGGCTCATGTGCATCCCAAATCCTCCCCACAAGCATGTTTTTAGGCAAAGTGACTCATCTGCCACCACGATGCCTATTTTTTTTCCCCTTGAGGACAACCTCTTTAAACTTGGAGAGATTTAACTAACAACACTAAAATGACTTACCAGTCTCTCATTATCTTCTGAGGTTCTCTGGTAATGAGCTGCTAAAGAAGCATAATCCTGCTCCTGCTTGTTACACTCCAAACACTTAAGTCCATGGCGGATTAGCCTCTGTGGGTCCGTGTAGAGAGGCAAGGCTGGCTGAGTGTTCCCAGAAATCCCCACCCCACCTCCTGAAGCAGCACTGGACTTGGGTGGAGGAGAGGATGAGTGCAAAATCTGAGGAGTCGGAGAGGCTGAAGAGCTTGTAGGAGAAGGTGAAAACATTTGGTCTATGGAAATTGGTTTCATGAGCAGCTGAGAACACTGCATGATAAATCCTTTGCTCTTGTGATCTCGTGCATGTTTAAGCAAGCTACACTTGTTAAAAAAAAGGAGCATAGTTGAACACTGAGTGCACATGACTTCAATGTGAACACTTCGCCTACTATAGTGTTGAGTCAGGCTTTTCTCTAAGGCAAACGAGTCCCCACATTCCAGGCAACAATACCCAGAGGCAGGTAAATTAATACTGGTGTCAGGCGGAGGGCTGAGGTTCGGAGTATAGATGGGCACTGGGTTGGCACTGTGCAGCACTTTGTGGAACGCCTCCATGACGACGGGAGCAGCTTTCTTGACTTGGTGCACCAGCGGCACCGACATCTGTGTCACCTGAGGCTGGTTCCGCCTCTGCGCCGACGACTTCGCCGTAACAGAGGCAGCAACACTGTGGGGGACCAAGTTGAGATTTGCCAAGTGCACGGCTTTGGGAAGAAGGCTGGAGGTGGTGGCGTTGGTTGGCTGTGTCACTGCACCCTGCTGCTGCCTCTTGACACCCACTTTTATGGCACCGCTGCCGCAGTTTGGCAGTGGAGATAAGGACACGGTACATGTGCTGTTTGCAATATCCATCCTCACACTGTCTGAGTAAGGGCTTGTCACGTTTGACAGCTGGATAGCCACAGCAGCCCCATTTTTGGTTGAATTTCTGCCAGTCTCACTTTCCATAACTGCACTGGTGTCAGGAGATGGGAAAGATTTGATAAACTCTTCGGCAGAGGAGGTTTCTGCAGGCGACTCTTCTGAAGATTTGCCCAACTCATCATTTTCTGGCAAAATTCTAGTTACAGTCCTTTTAATTTCACCAGAGGATGTCTTGATAGTCTTTATTCTAACTTTGGGAATAGCTGGCGGAGAGCCGGCTGCCATGGAAGGAGAGCCTTTCCCACTGCTGTCACTGCACACACTACGAGGACTCTCAGGCTGCTTGCTGGCCTTCCTTACCACCTCCAAGGGGCTTCGGGGACTCTTTGGCGACTTGGGCATTTTTGGACTTCCCTTCGTCCCGTCTTTAAAAGGACCAGGTTCCTTGGTAAGATTTGGCTGATCACCTTTTGGAATACATGCAACCTTTTTGGCCTGAAGAGCTACTAACGCTGCCACACAGGATGACAACTTGGAATGAGTTGGCTTCAACCTCTGCCGAGGTGGGACCGATGAAGACATGTTCAGCTCGGGCACAGACCCCTTACTGTCTCCTAAATTGTTGTGAGGGAGGTCTCCAAACACCAAGCCTTCTCCAAGAAAACTGTTGGTATCTACCAAGTCCTTGCTTGACTCCACAAACCTCTCTGCTGCTTTGTCCTGCTCTCTCCTGCTCATTTCCAGCCTATTCTCCGGCTGGCAGTGGATTTCCATCTTCTGTTCCTTTTTACAGTACTGATCAAACATACTTAGTTCAGGCTCTGGTACCTTCCTAAGATGGTCTAGGACTGAAGCTCCTGTTGGTATATACATTGAAGGTGGTGGAAAATAGGGAGTTTGGGCATGTTTGGGTTTGTCCCCAATACTGTTCTCTTTGAATGTGTCCTCTGGTTCAGGACTGGAAATGGGGCTAAACTGACTAAATGTTGGCAAAGGCTCCGACTTGGATTGGTCCAGTTTATCAGAGTAACCTCTGGAGCTGTCGCCATTAATAAAAGTTGATTCAAACTTGCCATAATTATGGACTAAAGCGTGAGCCTCTGCTGGCAGATCAGACCCACGAAACCCATTGTGTAACAGACCAGTCCCGAGGTGATTCCCCTCCTTTTCTGCCTCAAAGGACTCCTGACGACTCGTGTTCTTCACAATCACACTCACAACAGGCGCATCAGAGGGAGGCAGAGAGTGGGACAGGGACACGTTCTCATCGATGCACATTCCCGATGACTTCAGGTGGTTTTCACTCTCCTCCCCAGCTGAAGGGATGGTCTCCTTGGCATCCAGGCTGGTGGGGTCGGGGATGTCAAAAGCAGCCAAGAGGTCATCAAAGTCAGGGGTTTTCATGTCCCCCATGATGAAAGCTACAATTAAAAGGGAAAAAAACACTTTGTCAGGTATATTTCCCCCATGGATAAACTTTGTAAGACCCATTTGCATCAACATCTGCAACAAAAAGCACAGCTGCCCAAAGGCCAGCCTGTGGGCAGAGCTGCTCCCAGTGCTTCAAGCAGCATGGTGGGAGACAGCATCCCCTCCTCTCAGGATGCCTGAGGACAGAGCTGGTACAAGCATGACCCTTAAAATGACACCAAGCTCATGCAGAGGGCATCTTTTCACCTGTCAGGGGTACCACTACTACAAAACCAGCCGCTGTCATGAGCCTCAACAGAAAAAATTCTGAAGTACATTAGTACAGGGGGGTTTGTTGCTTTTTGGGGGTTTCTGCAGAGCTAAAAGGCAGCAATTACTGCAGATCTTGCAACAGATTGTCACATCTGAAGAACTCAGCTGTCCTTCAAGGAAGAAAGGCAGAAGCAAACAGGTGCCCCAAGAGAAACAGGCCTGAAAAGTGAGATGACTCCCTACCCCAAGCAATTTAAATAATAGAAGTCTTCGGTAAATATTTCAATACAGTAGCTCCAGGCAGGGTTACTTGAAACAAGGGCAACCCTGAATCAGGTAACCACGTGAGGCAAAACTGCCCAAACACAGAATAAAGGACCATATCCAAATCATCACAAGAAATAGGTGTTCTCAGCCAGCTCTCTCTTTCTAAGCCCGACTCAGATGCTCGACACTGTGACCTATGACAGCAACAATCAAGGTCTGATGAGATGCATAATGAAAACTGACAGCACAGTCACTCAAACATTTGTGTTCACTAATGTCAGGGATATTGGTTTTCCCCTGTTAAATAAAAATATTTTCAAGTTGGTGCAACACAGAGACTTCCCAAACATTTAATAAGCCATTCATTTAACACGTTTTCCATTTAAGCCTCAAATTTATGTGAGCTGATGTATGCTGTATGTTGGGGAAGGCAAAAAAAAAAAAACAAAGAGTGTCAACAGAGCTATCAGGGCACCAGTTCCTGCTTGGCAAGGAGCACCCACGGGCAAGGTACGTCCTGCCACGCTCACTTAACTTGGGCTCCAACAGCTGCCAAAGCCAGCGGCAAGAGAGGGAGATGGAGAGGGTGGCAGGATTCCAGGATAAGGGGGAAGAGCTGGGAGCAGAGGTGCAGGCAGAGAGGAGCACTGTGGGACAAGGCAGAGGGAGAAGCCATGTGATGCCTTCCCAAAAGACCTCCGATTTAAGGCTGCTGTCATTATTTACAGTGGGGTTTAAAAGTTTGTCAAACTCACATTCAAACCAAACAAAGCTCAACCCTTCTGGCCAGGCTGCTGGAACAGGGAACAACTCCTGGGGCAGGAGAAATCCCTTCAGCCTGGAGCACAAGGACACAGTGGTCTTTGAGCTTTAGCTCTGCCGTGCCTGAAGTCCCAGAGGTGCTACTTTGGTTAATCTACTGCAAAACACTCTGTGGAGATTTGCTGTGAATGAGCATAAAACTCGTTCTTAAATTAAACCACAAATATGAACATCCACAAAGGGCTGTGCAATAATTTACAATGACATCCCTCAAGGAAGTGCAGCTGGGTGTGACGTCCCTGGAAGCCCAGATTATCCATACACTCCACATCCCCAGCACTTGATAAGGACTTTGGGAACATCACAGATTACTGCAGTTGGCAAAGGCAGGGACCTGAAACTTCCCCTTCCTCTGGGTGGGAAATCTTGTGCCAGCTGGGAGGGAGCTAGGCACCATGCAGCTCCCAAAATTTCTGGCACACAAACCCTTCCACAAGGAAAACACTTCATCCTTAACCTGGCACATTCAAGCTTTATACAGAGAAAAATGAGCCTGCCAATCACTCTCCACTTTCCTGTTCCCACTCTGCAACACCTCTGGTCTCTTCAGGCAAGGGTGTGTTTTAAAATATGAGACAAAATAAACCCCAGGTATCTCCAGCATTCCAAAATATCCTCTTCTTGGAAGAAACCTTGCATTTTTAGAGGCATTAGTGTACATCTTCAAGTTCTACAAAAGGCCAATTTAGTCTCTTTGCTATCAAGTCTCTACTCAAGTATTTCTTAAAAAAATTGCATCTTTATGTAATACACAAAGCTACAATTTCTCAAAGTAAAGCAAAATTTCACCAAGATTCTAGAAAATAAGCATCTTAATAGAAGTGATTTTTAAATTACATAAACTTAAAACTTTGACTTAACTGTTTATCTCTGTTCACTGGTAACAAATAGATAAAGGATATTAAAGGAAATTGTGTAAACCAGCTGTGAGGAGAGCTGAAAATAAAGACCTTACTCCTTATTCCATCCTTCTTGTGCAAAGGACTTAGAACCCAAGCTTGGAATCTAATGAAAACATAGAGGTTGAGATCTGCAATAAATCAAATGAGCAAAGAAAGACTTATGGAGTAGAACACGTGTACCTCAACGTGCAAACTCAACCTCACTACAGCACATTTCTCCAGGGCTCAGGAAACCTAGAAGGCTCCAGGTCATCCAAAAAAACCCTGAGGAAGGATGTGAAACCCCAGGGCCTTGTGCCAGGAATGGCACTGCAGGACCCCCATCCCGCACTCGCTCCATACAAACCTTTTGCAAGCGGTGCTATTCGCAGGGGCTTTTGGAGATTGGAAGTAGATGCTCTGCAGCTTCCAAAACAGGGTGTACCATACTGTTCAGGGAGGAGGTTTGAGATTGCCACCTAGTAGGGAAGCACGAAAACCCAATTACACCACAGAAAATAATCACAGAATGGCTTGGGTTAGAAGGGACCTTGAAGACTATCTAGTTCCAACCCCCTTGTTGTGGTGGACTATTTATCGTGAACATTATCGTTAATAAATATTGATAATTCTGCAAAATAACAGTGTCCGAGGGGAAACATCTGCCAAGGGCTGCTCACACGGGGCTGGTGTCTCCGGGAGGGGACGCAGGGACTGCCTGCCATGGGAATCTCTAGGGAAGGCAGGGACAGCAGGAGCCGGGAAGCGCGGGGAGGGCAAGGGAAGGGGGGAGCGGCCGCGCAGGGGCTGTCAGGGCTGCGGGGAGGGGACGGGCACGGGGCAGCCGCAGCGGCCGGAGGGTTAAGCCGGAGGGCGGCTCAGTGGCAGGCGGGACCCGGGGCTGTAACACNACACCCGTGAAAGTTTCAGGAGCCCGGTGCGGTTTTCCGTGCGAGCGGGGCCGGGGGCTGGGGGCTCGCCCGGCCCGTGGCACCCCCACACCGCCCCCGGCCCACG
>WEIV01015518.1:3233-55833 GCA_013390005.1 Calyptomena viridis
CAGATTCTGCTGTATTTAATGGCAATTAAAAAGATTAATCAATCTCTCTTTGTTCAGTGATTGATCCTTTGCAGGCACAAAACATTTAGCTATTTGCAACATTTTCAAGGGACTCATCAAGGCAAAGACAGATGACTGTTTATAAAAGGCTTCCTCTCTGTAATGCAACTCTGGAGGATACACAAATCCACTAAAGAAACACCATATTAGGAACAATGGGCATTTCAGAAGAGAATGCATTCATCTCCACATATTTTCCATGACAGTGGAAACATTATCAGAGATATACAGTCATACCTGCCACATCATTCTATCAAGACCACACAATCTACTTTTCTAAGGACTTAAATCCAGCTCCTTCCAATACTTCAGTCAAGCACAAATCATGCAGTTCATTACAAGAAGTTTTCTCTAATACACCCAGCACACGACTTCCTTCAGCAGACTCCACCACAGACCTGTAGATTTACACAGCTCTCTTCCCAATGGCAGTGATCTCAGTACCTCACCAGCATAACTATGCACACTTTCAGTCTTACTGCACGAGTTTCCTCAGCTGAGAAACAAGTGAACTCTGTTTATTTTGAAGGACGTGATGTACTCCTTATGAATTTGAGGCATTTCAAATGAACCAGGGTAGTACTAATGCACAGAGTGGGTTAANTTGGGCAAGTGTCACATCCAAGCCTCAGGGACTCTAGGAGCACTGCAGTAGTTACCTACAATTGCAGCAGCATTGCACAGGGATAAGGGTAATTACACACAGGCAGTCTGGTTGCAAGCCAGGCAAACTCCCTGCTGCAAACTCTTGAGCAATCTCTAAGGCACTGAGCAGTATTTCAGTAGGTCCTCAAAATGATCCAGTGCTCAGTAAACATGTTTCCACCTTTTACCCAGTGGTCCCAACACCTGCCCACTGTGAAAAGCCTGTTCCCTCTGTAGCACTGGAGCTAGATCCTCCCAGAATCACCCATCATAGCTGTATCCAAGCACAAGATATTTCAGGAGTCCTTTTGAGATGACATTCCCTTTGGGCACTTTTACTGCCATTTGGCATAACAGAACTGTTTAAGAGAGAGACAGGTCAGCACAGCCTGGAGATGAGACCTTGGGCTGCATAATAAATGGCATCATTATGTCAACGTTAAAAAGATGACTATGCCAAGTTTTAGTAGATCTAGGAATCAATGTGTAACAGCTTAAGAGACTGATGATTCTGATTATCCCAAGCCTTACAATAAACAAGGGCCTGCTGTCAAGGCAGCGATGTAGCTCACATGGAGCAGTGGATCTGAAATCATCTGGTTCATATATCATTGATTTTGGTGCAATACACAGTCATCCAGCTTGCTCTGTCACACCACTCATCATACCCTGAAAAAGGGTACTTGTTGAGCTTTTTTTGGTTTCAGCTGTTTCATTGCAATAATATGACCTTACGAGACATTTTTAAAAAATGTTTTCATATATGAACCATATTTTTTAATTTCTGCTTTCAGTCTCCAAACAAAGAATAGTTATTCTGTAACATAATAAGAGCTATTTACTGGTATTTGAACCACAGACTTACTGGAAGTTTCACAGCACTCAAAATGCAATGTAAATCTTCCCTTTTTTTCCTTCAGCCCATAATAATTTATTGCCATAATCACATCAGCACTGTCTCACTGCTTAAAAAAATAAAAAATAGCTGATTGAAAATCAGATTGTGAAATACTTGTTTTTACATTTAAATTTAAATTAATTGTTATTTAATAGATCAACTACAAGTTAGTGACTAAAAAGCAACTGAAGTCTGACTGGCAGTTTAACTCTCCTTTTCTCTTTTTTTGGTGTCTTTACCTTCTCTCTTCTGATTCAGGTCCCTCAAACACACATACACAAACACATATTGGTATTGACTGCTGAAAGGGGAAATTTTGGCTTCGATCCTTGAATGCAACAAGAGACATGGGCTTTCTTTTTCTCCCATATCTGTTTTGAGTCTACCCACCTGGCTTTTTCTCGTGCAGCAAAGTAATATTTGGAAAGTAAAAAACCACTCACAACAATAGCAAAAGAGAAAAATCAAATCCCACAGCTCAAAGAAATCCAAGAAACCCCAGATCTCAAAATCCAAACCTTTCAATTCCTAAACACACAGGAAACATGCTTATTGTTTGGGCATGTTGTCCTACAGTTAGGAGTAAATTACTAACTTTATTTGCAGCACATACCTGATCCCTTATCCAAAAATCTTTAATATTCATGGATTCACTCCCACTGCCACACTTACCAGGACTTGAACTGAAGCTTTGCAGTGCTTCTCAAGCCAATCTTGTACAAGTCTTGTGAGTTCTGCCTGTCCCCAGACCCACATAGATCAGTCCACCCTCTCCAGCTCTGTACATGTCACCGGTGGAGCTTGACTCCTCCAGACCACATCTGTTTGACAACGTGAAATCTTCGTCTGGGCTTGCAATTTGGTGTGACTGACACATCTCCAAACTGGCAATTGGTTGTAGGCCTCCATATTGTTCCTTATGCTACTTGTTCAGGAGGGACAGAGGATTGAGGAGCCCTCTTCAAATCACTCAAATTACACACCATACTCACCACAAATTTCCTGCAATTAGCAAGATGTGATATCCAGAGATGCTTGTTGGCATAAGAAGCCCTCCTGTCTGCCACAAATTACTGTGGCTTAACTATGCTGTAGGAGGTGGGCTGTTGATTATCAATTTACTCATCACAGTAAGTAGAAGTATTTAGCAATTAAAAAAAAATAAATCTGGGTATCACACTGAACCAACATGACAAAGAAATCAACTTTGAATGGCATTCTATACAATTTACCTAGTTCTAAATTTACCTGGCCTTACTGTTGAGGTAGTGCATTTTGCTCACATTTTGTGGCAGGATCAGAGTAAATAAGTGAATTTTTATTTGTTTGACACAACAAAGGGATTGTTCTTCATGTAGTCATCAGTTCAACCTCTTGCAACATATTTCACACAAGAAGACCCTAAGGAAATTGGGATTTCCAGAAGTGACTAGAGTCTCCTAAAGAAGACTTACTGGCAGAGAATGTGTCCAGTCAATTGCTAAAGTATTTTTCATTTTCTTTTCCTCCAACTATTTATTTCAGCTTCTTTTCTCCCTTCTCTCTTCTTATCTTACTCCTTCACCTCCTCCTCTAGAGTTTCCATCCTCTCAGTTGCAGCAAATTTTAAGCCAATTGTTTGAAGTGACTGCATACTAAGGAAGGAGAAAGTGTCTAGGGAAGATTGATAAAAGGGAAAAGGGATTCTGGTAGGGGGAAGGAAAAGAGAGGGGAACTTTTAAGTGTGATTCTAAAGAGCAATATTTATTATCTCTAAAATGAATCTATGATTTTTTTATTTCTTTCTACAGATTGACCTTAAGCCAATTGTAACCAGTCAGATTTTGTTCACTTTATGTGGCTTGTTCTGGTTAGGGAATGTACATATAAGAGCACATTTGCATTTTTCACACTTGAATTTTCTAGAAATTTGTTCAGTCTCTAAATTTGTTGTATTCTGATGACACAGTAGGAACTCTCTCATAGTTTGTTGCTGCACAATCAGAAAAGTTTTCAGCTCTCCTTCAGCTTTGCACTGTAGAATGTAAAGTTCCTTTATGATCTTCCATTTTTCCATCAGCTAATTCCTCAGAGAGCATTACACATTTTCTTGAAAGGTATTTCCTTTCTTAAGTAGTCAACCTAAATTTAGTGAAATCTGGGATGCTGATGACCTCTACTCTTATTTATCCACAATTAGGTAATTCCACAATCACTCTCAGGGCTCTTTCACCAAGTTATTTGTCTGTGTCACTGTGTTATATACTAGGAATGGACTCCTTTGGAAGGACAGACCTATCAGACCTTTTAACATCAACATTATTCAATCCTGAGTCAGACAAGTTGGTTATCAGGAAGAGGCCTTATAACACTTTAACCTCACTACATGTGAGCACAGTCTGATTTTGAGGTGATTTGACCTTTTCCCCACCCAACTCATTCCTCATCTTATTAAACCAGATCCCAGAAATTGGCACTGCACTACTCAACCAAAAGGTGGAAAGATTTTAGCTCCCTGTTGCTATAATCAAATCATAACAGATATACTGAGTGCAGGGTGGGGGAATAAAAGAAAACCAAAAAAACACTAAAAGAAAACTAGAAAAAAAAAAGACACCAATATAGGAACAAGTTTGTTATTTTCTAATGTATACGGCTTTCTTGTTTAGTTCCTCTTCTCAGCTTAAGCAAGGGGAATTTTCACCATAATCCTTTATTTTCCTGATTTTTGGGCTTATGGAAATAAGTGGCTTTTTAGAGGACATCACCATTCATTTTTTCTGTATGATAAGTCAGTCTGACAGCCTCACCTACTGTTTTGTGTTGGTGGCAAATCCTAGTCATCTCCATAGGGCAGTTGGTGGAAGAGACACTTCTTTCAAAGCCGCAGCCCTATCCTGACCTAAATTAATAAATCTCAGCAGCTTTACCTCAACCTTCATATAGCACATCACATAACTCCTACTAGTATTGCATATCAGTTGCTGTAGGAGCTGCACAACAGGGCTTTTCTTCCTCAAACCTGAGACTCCTGTTTGGCATCTCCCCTATGGCAGGATCACTGGAATGGCAACTGAGAAAGTCACTGATGAAATACTAGTGCAAAATAAGGGAAAACCACATGGAAGCACATAGACACACACGAAACACCTACCCTAAGGACAAAGTGGGCAGACACACTGAAAACTCAATGAAAGCTGAAGGAGGAAAGACATGGAGAAACACAAAGGGGCCTTTCTTTCCTGAAATGGCTTTTTCCTGGAGGATTCAATCTTTCAATATGTGCAGGCTTAAAACCATTTGACTCTAATGCAGATTTCTCTGAGAGAACTTCAGCACCCAACCCTACAGTCTGAGAGAAGTTATCTAAGGAAGAACTTGTAAATTATATTCAAGTCAAGACACACAAATATGATGGAGATGCACATATTACCCTGATATTATGAATTACATCTGCCAAATATGCATCTTGTTGGACAGTACTGCAGTAATACAAGGTGGATGAAATACACCAATTATTTGACTCTTGATTTCCAGCAAGGATTTCTACCATCCCTGATGATTATATACTCTTGGCAAATTCTTTAGAGCAAGAAATAGATATTTTAACTTCACAGCATTTCCAGAAGTTGTCACACTAGTATAATCATGTAGGGCATATCACATGGCATGAAAGACAATATTTGTGTGATTTCTATAAATGGAATGTATAATCGACTGATCTTGATGACTAGAAAGACCACAGAAATGTGTAGGAATCTCATTCTGTGAGGAACAGAAAGAAGAGCTCCCATTTAGATTTTATGGCTGAAAATACAGTAACAGAAAAGTAGTTGCAGTTATTATACTGATGTTTTAGTGGAATTGCTATGTTTTCTCTTCAGCTGAGAAACAGTTTTTAGTCCACCTACACACATGCAATCCTTCCCTTTTGAGAAGGACTAGAGGTTCTGAATTAATTCAAATGTAAGTTTTATTTACTCTGCAGGACATATAAGCAGTACAATAAGTTACATTTATCCTTCATTTCCAAAGCCAGCTAAGGCCAGTGAAGTCTTTTACTTCATAGTAACAGCCTCTGCTCTTCTTTTCCGGGGTGCTTTCCACGACAACAGGGTTAGACACTATCCTCAATAAGGCCTTCAGGGATGCCAATCTTCATGAGAGGCTCTGTCATGTAGAATCTTAGAATCAGGATGTAGCAAGTGGTACAGGTGGAAGTTTATAACCATTGTTGCAACATGTGACAACAGTATGATGGCTTCAGAATAAAAAGGAATTATTTCAACAGTGGAAGATTATTGACTGATGAAAATGGAAAGCCTTAAAGGACAGCCAAGGTAAGAAAACCTCCAAACACTGAGATTTTCTTCTGAGCAAGTCATACTTAGAAGCAACAAGTACATGCCCACACTAACCACTTAAAATCAGAGTGTTAAATATTTAAAGCTAAGTTAACTTTTGCTTAGCTGGATCAGAGGTACAAAGAGCTCAACAGCAGCTGCTGCTGCCCAGTGTTGCAATTACCACAGGAAAACTCTCCTAAGTCCCCAGCAGCCAAAGTGCTGGACACAGAATGGGCAGGGAAACTACAGGCTACTCAAACCCACTTGTCCCAAACACCACTCAGCTCTCCCTGCCCTTCAGCTGCTGTTTGAATGGCTCCAGTTCCCCAGGAGGCCCTAAGATGACTTATGTTAGGTCAGGAAAAAAGCCAATATAAAACAGGCTCTGATTGCCAGCTGAGAACAAGGGCTTCCTGCAGGAGGAATGGAAATAATTCCTTATAAAGTGAGGGTCTCTAATAGGGGGGTGACTGAGAAATAACATGTTTGGGTGTATTCTTATTTGATTCCTGGAGCTGGGCTCCCTCTGAGAGCTATAACTATTGCCCCCACACTTAAAGCATCCAACTTTGAATCAGTTACTAGTGTAAAGCTCAGCAAACTTCTTGAGAGTTCTACATTGCCTTATGCACTTGTTTGAGCTGCATTTCCAAAAGCAGTCAACATCCAAGCCTTCATGCAATCCCTCCTTACTCAAGTCCCTCAAACATTATGATCTTTTCAAAAATAAACCTTCACAGAATACCTGCATGTGCTATTGCTGACTGGCAAGGAGAAACACAGGGAAATCAAGGACAAAATCCAGAGACAGGGCAGTGGAGGCAGGTTTCATCACGCAAGAACATGAAACAACAACCTTGCTTGGGAAGAAATGCTGATGGTGCCTACCTCAAGAAAAGGCTCCAAGTTGTAGCTCCAGGCAAATTAAGGCACCTCCAGTACCTAGGAGAAAGGAGCAGGCTGAAGGCTGATCCCACTCTCTCACAGATCCTGCTTGTCAGAGAGAAAGAGGAAATGAACTCCTTTTGGAAGGATCATCCTGTTCCCACATACTGATTGAGGAGCACTGGGTCTCAATATACCGTTCTGAACTTCATTTCTGCCAAAACGTAACCTTTTCACACATGACTTTTAGGCACTTAGATGGTCTTTTGGATCTATCATTATGAGGCTTGCCAAAGATTGCATAGGAAGGCTTCAGCAGTCCAAGGTCTTGAACCTCCTGTAGTCCATATTGAGCTGTTAATCACTGTCTTTATTCCTCCCCAATAGGTTCTTTTTAAGAGTTACAGTCACCAAAAGTGAGAAGATTTATATCCCATTATAAAATACATGACCAATCATATAGCTTAAATTTAATGTGTAACAGCCACTTGTATCAGCTTGCCAACAAGGTTGAGTGACAAAGAATTATTCACAAAATGGCAACTGGCCTGAACTGGCAAACATCTTTGAAATCAGAAGCTGTAATTAAATATAGCTTGGTTTGGGATAATTAGCCAAGTATGGTCTCTTCTTGAAGAGAGGTACTTTCCAGCCAACAGTGTATTTGACTTAAAAAATAACTACAAAACACAGTAGAGCACAGAAAAATTGTGGCCTCTCCCATCTTCTTCCCAAATCTAGCTTTTCCAACTTTGTCCCTCATCCTGAACCTCGCAGCGGGACAGCAGCATGTCTGCAGACTCCGTACACACATTGCCATCCTGTGGCCAGGCTCTGCCAGCACAAGTGACTGTCGAGGCAAAAATAATTCCCGTGAACCCAGTGCTGCTGCTTCTAGAGCAGTAAAGGTGCCACCTGGCACAAGCTAAATATGGTTTTAGAGTAATCATAGGCCCGAGATAGAAAATGCAAATCTGGCCACTTTTTTGAACCTTTGTAGTTCAATCTGCAGCTGGATTTATGATTCAGAGGACTATTGAAAAATATCTGAATGACCACAGAATCACTGAATCACAGAGTCATTTAGGTTAGAAAAGACCTCCAAAATCATTGCATTTAATCTTTGACCAATCACCACTCTGTCAACTGGATAACAGCACTAAGTGCCACACCCAGTCGTTTCTTGAACGTCTCCGGGGATAGTGACTCCACCACTTCCCTGAGCAATCCATTCTGATGCTTAACAACCCTTTGCATGATGAAATTCCTCCTGACGTCCAATCCGAACCTCCCCTGGTACCTATATCCTCTCATCCTGTCGTTAATAGCCTGGGAGAAGTGACCGATCCCCCCCTTGCTGCAGTTTTCCTTCAGGTAGTTTTGGACTACATACAATAATAACAATAATAATAAATATTATAAATAAATATAATTCTATAAATAATAATGTTGAGATGCAGGTAAGCAGAAAAGGAGGTTGAGGGAGAGGGAAAGGGAACAACAGGCTCCAAAATCTCCAGGAAAAACACAAGTGGCCAACACTGAATTGAGCCCCATGTGGAGCATCAGGGGAGAAAAACCAACCAGGAACTGTAAACACAAAGGAAAAGCCTCAACATGACAGATGACCCAAAAGCCTCTGGAAATGTGACCTCCCTACCAAGAGGCAGTTGGAAGGAGGGCATGACTTGATTAGGGTGAGTGATAGGAGAAAGAAAACAGAAGCTGGGTGGGAGCCTGAGAAGTGCTCACCCACTTCAGCAAGTTACCTTGGGTGTTGTATCCAGCTTGTCATGGCCAGGGCAAAGGGGACGTGCAATTCTAGTAAGGCTGTGTTTCAGTTGCCTAATTCGTTTGGCCTGCATGGAGGAGGCAATATTCCCCTTGTAACTGCTTAGGAAGGCAAAAGGAAAATGTTGATTAGCACTTAGGAGAGGAAGTGGCTTATTTGGCCTGATTATAATCACGGGAACTTTGTTCCCTCTGCTCCAAAAACCACATTGGTAGTGTTAACTGGAAAGCTAAGTAACTGGTAAAGAAACTGCTGAACAAAGCTTAGTTTGGTAATGCTTGTGTAAATTTCCCTTGGTGTCCTTCTCCCCCCAAAAATCCATTTCACAGCTTCTTATTGGGCCAAAATGTGCCTCTTTTTCCCCTGGGTGGCTGCTTGGACAGTGATAAGGTCTCAACGGGGTTTCCTGAGAGCAAAATCTGGGCCTGGGTTGTGTTGTATCTCCCATTCTATCATTATTATACATGCTGAACTTGAGAATTATATCTTAAGAGCAATTTCTAGGCAAGGGGTTTTGTGTGTGTGTGTGTTTAAAGCAAAAATTTACAGTGCCATAGACATTCATTTCAGGGCAGGGTCACACAGCCCAGGAGCAATTATGAAAGGGTATATTCTATTATGTATATTATGACATATATTATGGTTGTATTATTAAATGCTGGAAAACAAAAGTGAGATTTTCCTTAGTTCTGTTAGATTAATGTCTGAAGTCACTGTACTTATCAATTAAGAGGCATTCACCTCAGCATGAGCTGGAAATCCTTCAAAGTGGGTAGCTAGAGCTCTTCCAGGGTCTGGCTCATTGGACCCAAACACCAAAAGCAAAATCCAGGAGAAAGACTGGATTCTCACTTCATAACAGAACATGGCTGTTATCCTAAAGGGCTGCAGATGAGGTTTTTCCCTGTTGCCCTCAAAGGCAAAACAAGAATAAAAAAAGTAGCCATTTGGCATATTTCAATGAACAGAATAGGTTCAAGAAAAGAGAAGAAATCTCGCGATGTAATTTTTAAGCTCTGTTTTTCACAGTGGAGACTACTGAAGTTTATTAAAGCAACATGTGGGAAAATGATTTTGTTTAGAAAATGCAAATAAAAAAGAATAATTAGAAGGTAACACAAGACCAGTCCACTTAGTATTGAAACAGACATGCTGGGCTTAGGAACACCAAATAAAATTACTCTGAAAAATATCCACATAATCCTCCCATCTTCTCTTTCTCTTTAGATAAGAGCAAGGCAGAATATTCCAGGGATTTAAGGCATCATTTGTTTACATGGTCATATTTTAATCATCTGCAAGAAGCTAAGGTTACACAAGCCCAGCATTCAAACGATCCCCTACCTTACTGTTTATAAGAAGTGGGGCCTGACATTCATAACGTTCCCAGGCTGCTCCAAGGGGACAGGAGGAGAGGACTGGGGAGGGAGGAGGAGGAGGAGGAAAAGGAGGAGAAGGAGGAGGAGGGAAGAGAGGAGGAAAGGTCAGCTCCCTTTTTAAGCATTTCTGAGCTTGCTGGAAGCTTTCAGCGTGTGGGTGGTAGGTGTATCGGCTGACATGGGGAAGTGTAAGCGTGAAGCTGGCCACCCAAGACCTCAGGGTCACTGCTGACACTCCAGATCTCTGGGCTGGGGAAGGCACCTGCTCTCTTGCCAAAACAAACCATCCCCTGCTATGGGCATACTTGAAAAGACCTGCTTTTGTCAGCCCGAGGGGAAGAGGGAAAGGGAGGGGTGAGGGGGAAGGAATTAGAGGGATGTGGGGGCTTTTGGTTTTACTTAAGCAGTCTCAAATAACCAGTTTACAATGCAGCGATGTTCTTCAGAATTTATTAAAGGAGAGGGAAAAAAGGAGCTGAGGAGTCTTGACTCCAGATCTGGTGAGCATTAATATGCATCGTGCTAGAATTTCATGAGGCAAGCGAGTTTTGTAGCCCTTGCTCCGGTGGTCCTCTGCTGACAGGATCTCAAGCCGCTATTTGTTATCTTTAGGCCTGATAAGTACATCTGGTTTTGATTCAGGTGACCGCGAGCTTGTCTCAGAGTTGAAAAGGGTGCTTTGCTCAAATTGAATTTTCTCACAAATTTCAAACTGGGATGAGAACCAGAAGAAGCTGGGCCCTGTCACACAAAACTCCCGTTTTGCTTGCTCGGCCCTTGGGCTCGTAAAAACCTGGCACAAATCAGTTTCACCTGTTTGGCTAAGTGAGTACATGCTAAAAGTAATAAAGTTATTAGTGCAATCAGATATTTCTCTGCATGTGTTCTGATGTTAAAAAAAAAAAGAAAGAAAAAAAAGAGGAAGAAAGCGGGGAGGTGAACTCTTCTCAACCCTGCCTGTCACATATCTGCTCTGTCCCTGTAAATTAGTTGCAGAGAGGCTGCTGCTGGTTCTCCATGTCTTTGTGCCTGGGCATAGTAGCCTGGCAAGGAGACCTGGCTGCAAAGAGCTGTTCAACTCCATCACCCTCCTTAGAAAAGCACCTTAAGTTGCAGTCTGAGGTAAAGAGGGAAGTGGACTGTTTTTGTTGTTGTCACACATTCCAGCTCTCTCTGTACCAATACCAGACTTGTCCACACTTCCAGAGAGTAGAACCCAACCTGGCTCTCCAGATTCAGCACCTGAGCATCCCGAGTCCTCCTGCACCCAGAAACAGTAATTTCCAGTGGCAGGACAGGGCTTGGGTGATTAGCTCCTGGGATGCTACCAAGTTTGAAACAATACACAGTTCTGACACCACTTCCCAGTGTAGTGTATCATCATGGCCTCAAAGCCAGTGTCTTTCATGCCATCTAAATGTAGGTAGTCTTACCATAACAAAATTAATCAAACAAGCCCCTTTGTATAAAATAATGATCCATTGCCTCAAAGCAACCTTCTAACCTAGATCTGAATAAAGGAATAAAAATAATTATACTGTTGGCATTTTTCATAAGTATTTCTCCATATTTTCCAAAACAAAATGCTATAAAAATATAAAACATTTGTATAGCTTCTTGCAGAGAAGGGTGTCTTGAGGGAAAAATATTTTTACTTGAGGAAAAAATTATCCAATTTTCCTTAGAAAGTTTTATAGATTAACAACTTAATTTAAAACAAACAAACAAGCTGAATTGTTCTCTCTCGTAAACCTACAGTGCAAGAGAACTGGTTGCTTTCTGATGTGAAAGGTTCAAGAAAATGCAAAAAGAAGTGACTACCCATTTCCTCCAATATTCAATAGCTAATATTTAACACACTAATTCATGTACGCTTTGATTTTCTCAAAAAAGACATCTTATTTCCATGCTCCATCTGTGTACTCAGTACTCACTCATCTGTGTACTGTCTGAGATGAATTCACTTTTGAAAGTGTCCTCATAATTTATCACAGTTCCTTTTATTTAAAGTGCTCTGTAAGGAAGATATCATGCCTTGCTGTTCTGACTGCTCTCATGGTGCAAGCATTTCTACATACCATACAAATGGGCAGTTCCAATTGCATGACTGAGCTCTGAAAAAAAGGATGCTGAGATAAACACTGGCCATAAACCAAAGGAGGAGTTGAATGCTAGAGCCAAAGTATTTCTGTCCATTCAAACCAATAATTTTTGGGAAATATTTTTGTGAGTTTCGCATTCTTAGGCAGGCCAAGGGAAACAGAAAGCCATGGAATATTTGGGTGTCTCCTTCAGTCACTTCTAGACTTCTCAGATCCTCGAGAGTGTCTGAGAAAACTCTTGTCAATGTCTGCATGGCTTTGTGGAGTTTTCTACAGCAGCTTTCTAGCAAATGGAGACTATAATATCTTCGAGGGATTCCCAGCCTCATAAATGCAATACCCTGATATTTCTTTGTTGGCGTTTGGTGAAAACTGTGGAAATTCATTTCTGTGAGTGTTCTGTTAACCAGGAAGACCACTGACACACTTGATCAGACAAACACAGACAGAGCTTTCAATGTCTGCCCCATCCCTTCAGGCTGTATCTTTTCTTTGAAAAAAAAAAAAAGTGCTCTTAGCCATATATCTGGGTATGTTGTTTGGGCTGTTACTTTGAGCCTGTCATCAGGCTGATAGAGTCCACAATTATGTAGGTCACGGTTCTCCTTCATTCACCTTCATTTACTTGTCAGGGAGTCCCAGATCTGGGACACAGAAGCAAGATGTGGACGAATACATGTCCACAACATGCCCACTTAGGATGTGCTTCTGGTATCCCTGTTAGCTCCAGTCTGCTCTTCTAGCATCCATCATTTGCATTTCTTATAGATGGGATTAAGGCACTGGTCACCATAATGGCAAGAATCATTAATAGCATTCTTTGTGACTGACTAGTACAAAATTGATTGTTGAGATCCACACTTGCTGCCCTGAATACCTTGACCTAGTTGTTCCTCAAACTGCCAGTCCAACTTTCCCAAACTCTAAGTAAATGAAACTTCTTATCTTTCATCCACTTCTGACATCCTGCCTTGCCTTTGCACCCGACCTACTGAAATTCTCCTCATTCTTGCGGTGTTTCTCTAGGCTGCGAATCACAGAAAAGAATGGGAACAATCAAAAAAGAAAACAGTCCTAATTTTACTGGTGGGATGCTTCCCTCCACCCACATTGGCCTTGTTTAGGTGGCTGTGCACACAGCATGGCCCTTTCTAAGCTGACAAAGTTCACACAGAGTAGCAAAGCCAGCTCACCACAAGGTCACCATTAAATCAGTAATGGCAGAGTTTCTTGGCCTCTCCACATGATCTTTAGGGAATAGACAGATCAAAGTGAAAGTCGTCAAGTTTGGGGATTTTTCCCTTCTAAGTCACGGCGACAAATTCACTGGCTGAAGAGCAGCAGTGGGAAGACCAGAGCATTGGTAACCATGGGCAGGCTGAGAAGATAAGGAGAGGATAAAGCCCTGAAAGCAAGTTGGTGCCCCTATGCCTGCAGGAGCTGGGGATCACGACAGAAGAGTAACATGGAGTGGCTCATTTGGTCTTTGTGCTGCAGCTGACACAACTCCAACCATGATTCACCACCTGCCTTCTCTCAAAACACATTCTAATGCTCACATCTATTCAGAACAACTTTTTCTAACTCCTTTCTGTTCTCTCAACTAAAACATAAGAAGGCAAAATTAATATAAAAACCAAAATCTCAGTACTTCATTGTTTCTTCGCTATTTTACAGTGATGTATGCTTTTCTTCTTTACATTTCTCATCCTTCTTTCCACCAAATATTTTCCAACAGCCACAGTCTAACAATAAAAGTAAAATATTTAAAGTACCAAGAAAAAACAAAACAACCCAATTTATTTAGACTGGTTGAAATATATCGCATCCACAGAAAGGACATATAAGCAGTAAGATGTCAAAACTTCAACAGAAACACACTTTAAAAATGAAGGAGTTGAACAAAATAGGTTGGAATACAGTCTTTTTTTAGAGGTTCTGATTTCTAGGTTTTCTCTCTAAAAAATCTTGTGCTATTTGTCTTTTGCTCTTTATATATCACACAATTTTTATGTGAAATTGTGTAAATTCAGAGCTATCTTTTTTAATAAAATAAAAATAGGAAAATAAAAAGATCTGGTTTAATTTCATATATCAGAATGCTAGAGATGGCATGATACATGATAAGTTAAGAAAGAATAACACAAATGTTTACTTATTCTATGGAAGTTATATGCAGTCACTAGTATTATCCTGAGGTTTTTTGAAGACTTAATTCCAGCAAGTGCTTAGAAAATTTACTTTATTTTTTCCCCAAGAAATCCACAGAGGTTTTACTTTTCTCCATTTTTAAAAAATCTTTAAAGTTAAATGCAAACATAATTACTTTTTTAAATAGGTTTTCTGTTCAAGTTATTTATAGTCTTTAAAAGGTGTAAAATAAATCAGAAATGAGTTCTGGGAAAAAATGACCCATTTGTACAATATTAGATAGTCAGAAAGTCATAATATAATTACTGCTTGTTTACCATACATCTCTTTCTGTAGCAAAAGGGCAATGGATAATTTAATATTTCTACATTAGATAACAGTATTGCAAGAGAAAGTAGTCTATTTGAAAGTCAGCAAACTTTAAGTTATGAGAGAGAAGAAAAGGTAGAAAGAACTGGATTCCAGAACTTATTTTATTTTTTTTAAGGATGGATGTTCTTCATGCAGTCTTGTGGTCTAATGAATTTCAGGATTTTTCAATTAATTTAATTTCCTATTTCCTTTTTTCAGACATCAAATAATCACAGACTGTGAGTATTTTTGTATGTATATTTTTTTTAATTGATTACAGTAAAAATATCATCCTATCATATCTAGAGGTGTTTATTAGTGTAGATTCCTTTTTCCTCAAAACCAGCTGATCTTCACAGATGTTTGATTCTTGCCATTGACTTAGACAAGATGCACAACCAAATAGGAACTTTGGTCTCCTAGTTATGTAGGAACATGCTCAGAAACAGCTAACTTTGCTGTAGAGCTCTGTGAAAAAAATAATGCAGACAATTCAGGAATTTAATTGCTTTACCTATATGAATACACTAAATCAGACTATGTTTGTGTGCAATGCAGAACTATTTATCTCCATTTCACATAATGGGAAACAGCCTTATCTGCAGACACCTGGGATGTATAGGTGGGAATGAAACCAGAATATCTAAACCTGACCTACATTCTTTGTGAAAAGCATGGAGAAGATGTGCAACGGATACACAAATTTTAGCCAGTTCCTAACCAATGCTTTAGTCCATTCTTTCTGTTGCTTTGACTTAAAAGGTATGTATGTGTGCAATTTTTTCCCTACCCTGTCCTTTGCATAGCCTCTTTTCTACCTGTGCTGAAGTATTACATGAAAGCACCAACCAAAAACATAGGCTTTCTCTTTGAGGACTCCTGGCTTACTTGGAGTAACCTACTACTGGATACGGGGTAAAAGATTTTTTCCCACACTCAGGGATGTGTATCATTCAGAGAAACCACCAAGAAACACCTACATATTTACCCTGCAAGCTACACCTGAAAGTTTTGTTAGTTAACCTTGGGGCTCTAATCCATGTAGGGCTGGCATGGTTGTTGCAGTTAATAAGAAAATAGTCTCAAAATACATTCCCCACCTTACGTGTGAGGACAGTCCATGTTTACACGAGCGAACGTCTGACTTACTGCAATTTCTAGAGAGTCATTGAAAGGCAAAGTGAGACTGGTGAGGATTTACCTCAAAATACCATGTTGTAAAGCACAGCTGTTCAGCAGCTCCTCCACCTGCCAGGCAAAGGGCAAGCTGGGGATGCAGCCTCTCCCAGTGCAACAAATCCCATCTCCACTTCATGAATCAAGGCACAGGCAAATTTATACACCCCAGATTTAAACCCAGAAGAGAACACCATTTCCATTTTAGCCTGACCTCTTATGTACTTCGTAAGGCAACCTGACTCAGCAGTCTCATTACAATTAAACAACTACCTTTTTCATTAGCCCTTGGACACTTTCTCCCCGCAGAAGAAAATTAAGCATAGTGGAAAAGGTGTTGTTCTCACAAGCCCTTACAATGAGTTCACAGAATGAAGTGTAGTACAGGCTGGAGCAACTTACAGATAAAGGAGTTTTTTTATCATTCCTCTGTACAAATAAAAAAAACATTTGTTGATGGTTTTTTACGACACTCAGCTTTTTATACTGTTATTTTTGCATTGTCAAAATGCTACAAAAATTAAGCATAGACAGACCAACAGTGAAAATAGTTGGTGAGATATATAATTTAAAGCAATAAACACCCACTTGAAGTTAGTGGCCATTGTGGCCTGAGTATGTCTGAAGACATGGAAATTGAGGGGTTAAAGTTGAAAGTTTGGGTCCTAAGAAAGTTTGGTAGATTTTCAATCCAAACCAGACACCCACTAACCAGTTTTTTCAGAAGGTGTACAAGACCCTGACTATCATCTGGGGGCAGCCAGAAGAGGAGTTGTAGAATAGTATAATTTGTGCACTATAAACCTGTCTGGGTATTTCTGGCATTATTGTTAAATTAAAGTTATATTAAAATGAAACACTTCAGTATTTAGCTTTCTGTCTGCCTGGCAGGTTTTGCAACATAAATCCAGTTGGAGAAAATTGGCCCATTTAAATTGGTCATTGGATATGGCATTTCTGCACCATCAAGAAAATGGCTGCACATTTTTTTAATTGTTTCCCTTGCATATAATTTTTAAGCAGTCTTATAAAAATGTTTTCCTTGTTTCACTCCCCACTGAATTAAGAATGCAGATGAATAGCTGCCAGTTGGCCTATGTGATAGTCATTCCAACAGGCAGCACTAAGAAACTATGAAGTGGGTTTTGGAAGAATTACCTTTCTTTGCAAAATGCACTAGACTTTGCACAGCTTGAAAGAGATGCTTTCTATTCCCTGCAGACCATTTCCTTCAGCTTGGAAAGAAAGATTTTCTTAACTGGTGAACATAAAGGATAAGCATAAGACAGCTTGCATGTACTACTTATGATCTGCTTTGCAAGTAAACAAACTTTTGCTATTTGTTGAAATTCAAGTGACTTATATTTCCCAAAGATCTTAACTGTGTGTTAAGACAGAAGTCTCTCATTGCTGTAAGCATGTATGGTATTTAATTTTCCCCCTGTCCCCTCCAAATTTTGCCTGTCTCACCAGCACACACATGCACAGACACAACCATTAACAAAATTATGATTGCCATGTATTTGTCTGGTTATAGTCCTTTTTAGGGGGCTGGCGCAGAGAGTCACAGTTTCCTGAAAGACTTCAACATGCTGACATACAAAGTGATGTTTGAGGTATATGGAAAGTAAGGACAACAAGCAAAACACTTTGTGCTGACAGCTTATTGAATAAAATAGGTATGAAAAGGTGCTGGTGCTTCTGTTCGGTCGCTGGAAGAGAAAGAAGGGAATCAAATTCCCCGCTGTTATCTCTAGAGCTGTTCGAAGTGAACAGATAAGGAGACAGCTACTTTATTTTATTTTATTGAAACCAAATAATTTTCATAAAGCAAAACTAAAAAAAAAAAAAGAGTTTGTCAGATGAAACAGCAAGAAAAGAAAGGGTGACTTGAAGTGAGTGGAGACGGGACAGTGACATGGAGTGACTGAAGGCATCGACTTTAGTCCGGGGCTGCAAGAGCTGCCCTGCTCCACCGAGCCCCTGCCTGGGGGGCGCGGGGGCTCCCTCGGGCCCCCAGGGCCACCAAACAATTGCTGGTTTGTTGCAGGGACCGGCTGCTCAGGGCCGCCAGACCCAGCTGGATCAACACTCCCTGATCCCAGGCTGGCCTGGGGAGCTCCTCCACCGGGTAACGCCAGGCAAACCTACAGGAAGCATGAATAATTGAAGACTTTTGGGGGGGGGGAAAAAAAGCCTCACAACTAGCTTTTTGCTCTGGTGCTTTCTTCATGCTTTGAGCTCCCTGATAGCCCGAAACACATCCACACCCTGGGACCAAAATTCGACCATGACCCCAGCAGAAGAGCAGGGACTTCCAATTCATTTTTAGGAGACCTTACTACATAGAAATATCTCCTTGCTCTGCCCAGCTCCTCACCTGGTGAAGTTGATTCATCGGTGAGCACCACACCAGGGTGAGCACAGTGCCCTCAGGGAACACACACCTCAGTCCCAGGGCTCAGCCTTCAGGGCTTTGCTCAGGACCTCCCAGCCTGCCGTACAGGCATCATTGGTTTGCTCCACCTTTCGTAAAGCTCTACGTGGGAGTTGTAAGAGGCTCCACAGAAGTACCAGAGAAATCGGAAAAAGACACTTTTTATAACAATCTTTTCTTGCTTCTGCTTTTGAGGATTTGGTTTCTTTCAGTGTGCTCTGGACTGTGTCATCTGGCAAAAGCTGGCTTTATCTAGACCTAATTGTTTTCTCAATTAAGCTCAGAGAGAGAGATTTTCCCTCTTGGATTACCAGGCTCATTTTAAGAAGATAATTTAGTGGCTTAATTTAGTGACATTAAAATTAAATTTTAACTTCTGTTTTCCCCCCCATGCTGAGGCATGTAATGAATAAGTCGCCTACTGGGAGGGATAAATTTCTCTCCTGTTTTTCCTTAGTGGAGAAGACACTAGGGAGGAGGGAAGTAAGAGGTGAAAAATTTTAAAAATTAATCTTTTCATGTTTGGATTCTAATTCAGAGAATTAAGACTAGGCTAAGAAAAATACAGGTTAATCTTGACACCTCAGTATGTAATCAAGAGCAAAATCTTCCTGCTGCCATCAGGTTTCTACTGCCCAGATCAGGCTGTGAGCGATAAAACAAACAGGGAAAGTATCTTTTATCAGTTTGGGAAACACAGTGGCCTGTAACCCTTTTAGAGCTAAAATGGGCAGACAAAATGCAGGTAGCACGTTCCCCTCTTTCCTGGCTTCACCTGTGAAGATGATGGGGCTGTGAAGGTCCAGATGGAAGGGCAGATCCACTCACACCACTGGCCTCCAAATGCAGAAGAGCCATTATCTGCCTTGGGCTATTTAGTTTTATGTCTTTCTTCTTTAGGTCCTGTCACCTGTTCTCCCCACATTGGACCACCCCTCCATTCATTTCCACTGTTCTCACAATTGCCAGCTTCCCTGCAAGCCTTCAGGCAGCAGCCAACAGAGAGGTCCTGGCCTCAGCATCCCCACCAGCACACAGAAATCCCATGGATAGCTGGGCATCCTTGCATAAATTCTGTTCCTCCAGACAGGCCTGGTCAGTAGTAATTTGAAGTTAATGATTTCACTGGGATTTGCACAATGTCCTGGAGGTTTCAAGTCTCGAGATGCTGCTAAGCACCCAAATCTTGTGTCATTCTCTACTGTGATGGATGGGTTTTGATGTTCCTGAAAATTAGGGTCTAGGGGAGGCATGCACAGGTCTGGGGGACCTAGCAAACTATGCAGCAAAGCCTCCTACTTCTTCACAGAGAGTTTTAAGGAGACTTAGGCTGTTATAAGTTACTTTTTAATTTTCTATTTAAATCCACTTTCATATGCTTTTCACAAAAAAATCTTTTGACTGCAGTTGAAGTGAATATGAACTTTGTCTCACAAGAATATTAGGAACATTGAATAGGGCTTATTGTTCCCATATTCATTTTTATTTTTCAAGACATACAGTGACACTCTATAAGCAAATGACAATGCAGCTTTAGAAAAAGCTAGTGAAGGACTAAAGTGCCTAAAAAAATCTGTTAAAATCTACTAAAGAATGACAATTACATTAAGAAAATTAACACTTGAGACTTGAAATAAAGTGATGTGGCTCTATTAGTACAGCTATAAAACGATTGGTAAACACTCAAGTGACAACTATTCTAAAAAGCACAGCTTGATCTTCAAATTTATAAATAGAAGATTGAAGTTTTGGGGGCAATGACAATTTTTTTCAATGCAATTCAGAAAGTGTATAGGATATACTTCCTTCCTTACCTGCATCTTTACACATATTTTTAAAATATTAAGACTACTACTAATGCCTACCTTACAGAACTATTATCAATTTTGTCTTCCAAAAAAACTTTACTTTTTAAACACATGCCTCATCACATATCCATTTATTTTTCTCTCTCCATCATACACAAAATTCCTTTTCACACCTGATCTCTTCCACAAACAACTCCTCACTCATAACTCACACATTCATATAAAGAACAACAAACCAATTACAAAGCAGGTTTTTTTCATGATGTCAAGAGTAAAAATGCATTTTAAAAATTCTAACTAAGGAAGATAGAAAATTTGATCATTTAAAAGCTGTAATATTTTAGAAAAAAAAGGAATTAAATTATTCACATTCAAACATAAACCTTATTTCACATATGACTACTAACTGAAATTAATAACGTTTTCTAGAGAACTTTCCTTTAAAAGTTGGATAATTCAAAATGAAACCTTTCAGTAGTTAATTTTTTTTTTTTACTATGATAAAAAGGTACTTGCCTCAAGAAAAATCTCTAAGACTATTCCTTCATATTTTTGTTTGTGAATCCTGCCTGATCTTACTTAGGACCAGTTGTACTGTATTTCTAGGCATGCTTCTAGAAATGGTACAAATCAACATTAAAGTTAGACTTTAAAATTGAGAGTCTAATGCTTGCTACTAATTTCAGACTTCATTGTGTAGGCTGAGCCCATCTCACGCTGAGTTCTGCACAGAAAAAAACAGGCAAAAATTCATTTCCAGTGTGACTCTTCAAAGGAGCCCCAAAATTATTCCTCCCATAAATGTGGCTGTCGAATCAGTAGTGGTGGATTGAGACGTGCAGTGAGGCCTCTGAAATGCTTTTCAAATATTTTTACAAGAAATGGAGAGATTATGTCCTTGAGAATTCCATGTGCCTTGCAGAGGGCTCATAAATAAACAGCTTTCGGGATAATGTTTCACACTTCAGCAAAGTTAAGAAAGGAGAATATGTTACTCTAACTATTTCTAAGGAAAAGTGTTCCTAACAGAGCCCCTTAAAATACATCAGTGCTTTCTGTCAAGTCATGCCTCCATATAACTGTGTTTCCTTTGATGTGAATTAATTACCTGTATTCTTTGGTCTCTTCAGCCACCCTAGTCACAGGTACCATGATTTTATTACTGAGTTTTCAGTGTTTGCTGGTTCCACCCTCACCCTGCTCTGAAAGTGTTTCTCAAAACCCTCAACACTTCTTTTTTGTTTTTTTTTTGTTTGGGTTCCTTTTTATGTTATTTTTTAAAACATTTCCTGTTTCTTTTGATTTTGAATTCACAACTCCATTAGGGTAGCAGAATATGCACCGTAGTCACAGATTTCACACACATCTGTTCCCACTGGGCATGAACAAGAACATATTGATGAAAAAGGCCCCTTCTCGTTACCTTACAGTTTAAACAGCATTTACAGGGAACGCCACAGAAAATTCCCAATGCAAAATTTGCTGATTGCCTGTCTAGGTTTTCATTTCCTCTAAAATATTTGATCTATCCTGTAACGACATAAAAAGGTTTTAATTCTCACCTTGCTCTATGATTTAAGAATAATTTAAGAAACCTCTGTGCTGTGCACGACAATCCTGAAAGGTGCACTGTGGGTCTTTGCTCAGGGCTCTGAGCTACAACTTCTGAGTGACTTCTATCCACTTTCTGAAGCAGGTTGAAGTTATGAGCATTGTATTTCTTCAGAGCATATTCCTGCTGCTAAGTGGGGTTTCCTTACAGCTTATCAGATCCTAATTTGGGATACCTGTGAAACATACAGAAGCGTGATGCAGGAATCAGCTGGCTGCTCTTTTCCTTTAAGATGAAAATTAGCAAAAAAATATGGATATTTCTAACCGAAACCAAATGCTTCATCTGTGAAAGAGAAAAGTCCACGGCAAATATGTGACCACATGTTATTTCTTTCTCTTCTGCTGTTTCCAGTTTTACCACCTGGAATTGAAAATTTATTCAAATTATGTTGTCTTATGTCTGTGCCTGTGTCATAAGATGATAACTGTGTATTACAAGCAACTGCTTCCTTCTTAACATTGAGGTATAAGTTTTGGATTCATACCTATGTTAGCAGATATAGCAATCCTAATTAACATGTAACCATACAGCTATTTGATTTCTCAGATCATTGGTAAAACCACGATATTTCTTCATCATTTTCACCTGATCCTAAAAATAATTTTTTTCACCATATCAAGATAAAAATTTATTGTGAAACAAATATGTTATTCAAAGCATTTTGTTTCCTGGATTGCCTTGCCACTTAGAATTTAATTTCAATAAATTATGTCTTGAAATAATTTTATATTCAGAATAAAAATGGAGCTCTTTTAGTTTGAGAGTATCAAATCAATATTGTAAAGTTTCCTCACATTTTGTGAAGAGATTTTTTTTCCCACTGAAGATCCTTCACCAATATAAGGAAATGGACCAAGCACCAAGGATATGGAACATGGACACAGAAATACTTTTAAATTGTGGTTAAGCCATTCTGCAAGATTTTTTTCACTATACCCACCTCTATAATTTTTAGTGCAGGTGAGTTAAAGAGGGATATTTGATGGAAAAAAAAACAACAAACATGTCAAATTGAAGAACAAAATTGAGGAAACCACTGGCATCTCACAGGGACAGAGCAGGGCAGCACAAGGCCTGCTTTTTAAAAGAGAAATGGTGGGTTTTAGTAACTTGTCAGCTTGCCTGGCTGTTTTCTAAATGATAAGTACATCCATACATCATTTCACAGAGGAGATAGGGTTGCTTGCAAACATAAGCCTACAGGAAAATTTGGAAAATCTGCTTGAAGCTGCATTTCTCTCTTAACTCACAGCCAGGACATAAAGGAGGGAGAGGGGCAATGGGAACTGCTGCAGTGGCAGATGTCTCCGTCCTTTCACCCAAGGTAGCATGAAGAACTGCCAGTGCAGTGGTGGCCTTGGCTGGCTGGCTGACCTCCCCCTGACTCAGGGCAGGCAGAAACAGAAAGATTTTGTGCTCCAGCAGAGCTGGGCCTTCCCGTGACCCAGGCAAAACCCTCCAGCCGCTTTCCCACAACGCTGCGCCGAAGCCTGGCTGCAGCTCTCCGTTTATTTTTTCAGGTGAGTAGAGGCTGTATCAAGTACTGGTTTCTCAGTTGCTTTTAATTAGGCTTCTGGAAGCCGCTCTTTCATCTCAGGCAAAGCCTGCGTCACTTTGCTCCAGCTATTTTCAGTCTTAAAGCCACGGGTTCACTTTCATGCGGCTAATTGAAGGCACACGGGAAAGAAGAAAAGGCCTAATCCCAATGATTTGAGATATTTCATGGTTAGGGTGAAACCACACATTTTTCAGCTGCAGAGAACTACTTTCTAAATTTTAACCTCCCAACTGCTTCCCTGAGGGGAAAGGGCTTCTCCCAGGAGAAACTGGCTGTAATGGCATGAGATCCTCACAGGGTCCCATACAAGGTAGGGGAAGGTTGAGCAGGTGATGGAGACCTCATGTGCCATAATAGATTGTCTTTGGTTTTAAACTCCTGTCTTTCTGGTCACCTCCTCCTTATCTCCCAGCTAAGCAGTTGAAGTCCAACGAATTGGAAACTAAACTTTAAAGACACCGTGCAGGGATGTTCAAGGCATGTGACCAACATTCACACTGGCTGGACTCCTGCAATGGGATGTCCCTTCATGAGTTTGAAAATGATGCAACAAAAGGCATTTCACCAGCTTACAGGAGAGATTCATAATTACTGTCTATTTTCGGCTATAATGTCTGTGCCTGGGCATTTCATCATGTCCTGCTCAAATCTGCTGCATGACTACACCACCTTGGTGTGCAAAAGGACATTAGGACTTCAGGGCTGCTCTGTGTTGTGGTGTGTTGGTGGCAGCCACCTGCATCCATGGTGCAGCTCTCAGGGACTCCTTTGCAGCTGAAGTGCAGTGTGCAGCCCACCTTATGGACAGCCATCATCAACAAGATGTCTTATAATCTCTGGGTTTCTCAATACATGAAGAAATCACTGTAGTGACAGCTTTGGAGCTATGCTTATAGACACACACACTTTAGAGGCAACTGGGTGAAAGCTGGTGCAAATTTACTTAAAATGCATGCACTGGGTTGGTGGTTTTATGTGTTATGAATCCAGCTCACAGTGTGATACACTTGAAACACCTTCTTGCACCAACCAGTATTTGCAATCAGAGTCTGTCACCCCATAATATAGTCACTCCTTTTCTCAGTAGCACCACTGAAGTGCATAAGGGCTTTTGACAAGGGTTTCTCCCATAACATCAGTGTCTGACACCTAATATCTGGCATTTCTTATTGAACTTTGAGACAACCCAGAGCAATCCTCTTTTATTTATTTTTAAACACAAACACACACACATATATAAACATACATATACATATATACACACGTAAGTATATGTATGTATGTATATATATCAGTTTGCAATCACCTGTTGCCAAATGTGTAGGAGTGTGTTTTGTGCAGTGCTTGAATGAACAGCACAAGCATTTAGGAGCAGAAAGCCCTTCACCCCAAAATGTGACGGTGCTATGAATTGCCAGAGAAGACCCACAAAATGTTGGAGAAACAGCCATTTTTGGCCCTGGCTGTACCACAGGTCTTTGACAGCTTTTGTCTTTCATCTTCTTGAATTCATTTTCTCTCTTGCTAGCTAACTGATGTAGTGTGCAACACATCCAGCATGTGAGCAGCAGTGAAAATGTATGATGAACCAGAGAGATCAAGAATACCAATGGTATGCTGGGCTGTGGGATGGGCTTCAAGTCTAGCCACTTTTCTTCTTCTTGCAGTTCACAGACTTGTAGGGATTCAGAAACCCCACCCCCCAAAAAAATAAAACAAAACAAAACAGTTTATGTTTCTTGCACCTTAATTAAGTTATTTAAATGAACGGACAAAGTCTTGCTGCTTGTTTAATTCACTCCTGCACTGCCTACATACCATGGGGCAATATTTTCCTCTCCAGAACATGGATGCAACCTCTTGACTAAGGGTGTTGTATGCCTGTACCTGAGGGGAAAACAATTTTCTGTTCAGGTACTGGAATACCCACAGAGTGATGGCTGTGCTCTGGGCTAACATAACCAGTGCAACCCCAAAGGACTCAAATTGCTGGATGGTGGAGGGTAGAAATATAGTAAGGAGGCAGAGGAGTCAGAGTAATAGACAGCAGAAAACACAGTGCTCTGGTTTTGGTCTTCTTTTTCTTCTTCTGAACTATAAATTATGAAAAAAAAAATGCATTTCTGGGAAAAGGCTATTTTCAAATTTGGGGGCAAAAAAGTGGTTATGGGAAGATTTTAAATTGTTAAAGGAGTTTGTCCTGATAGTCTTGTAAAGCAATAAATTTTGAGAAGCCAAACTTCTCTTTTTGAAGGCTGAAGCGACATTGTGATTTTCACTCTGAAATGACATTTTCCACTTCACAGGCAATCTACAGCTCTAAAGCATTTTAAAAGGATTAAGTAATTTGAAACAGAAAATAAATAATTTCTGTCCTACATTTCAAGCAAACCTGAAAAATTCGGCTTTGGTTTAAACCAAATGTTTTTTCCTCTGATAATTTTGTTCAGCAACTGAACTGAAAACCCACTATTCATCCAGTTCCTATACAGGTAATTGCAGTTTGAAAATGGGAAAGGTTACATAAATTATTCTCAACAGTCCTTCTACTTAATTATTTTCTGGATATTTTCTCACAGCTTCAAAGCACAAGTGGCTTCCAAGCAGGATTTGAATGATGTGAAGTTACAGATCTAGCTTACAGTGGTTATGGGTTCATATTTTGCATATGGAGCCATTATTCCAACTAATAGATCACCACCAAGAGAAGCCATTTAAAATATCTTTATGGCCTATATCCTGACAGGGAAGGAGTTGTAAAAAGGTCATAAACTGTGCCAAGAACCATAAAAAGAAGTTGGTGTTCTGCATTACAAGAAATGCAAGATAAGGTACTTGCACGTTCCAGGCATGGTGGGTGGGTGGGCAGGGGGCCTAACAATATCCAGATGGGCCCTGGAGCAGGGACTGGAGGAAGGCTCTGCAGTGCCGACCCTTCTCATCTGCCGTTCCTTTTCCATGTCACCACTGGGTTTCAGTCTTTGCCCTGTGTACTCTGCAAGCTCTTAGCCCTTGCCAGGCTTTCTGCCTTTCGTCCCTGTGACCTTCTCCTTTGGAGCCTGGGTTTTGCCTTTGCAATTCCCACCTAGCCAGAAGGCTGTATGCTCCAGGGCCTTGCTCCTCTGGCCATGCAGTGCTATGAGAGAGACCACAAACTCAGCCCTGTTAGAGCAGGTGCCTGCTATCACAAGGATTCCTTTGGGGGTGGAAGTTAAATTGGTCAGCTTGTTCTGCAGGAGTTTCCAGTGGCTGGTCTTTCCCTGCAAAGCAGCAGGATTGGGGATTCAATAACTCTGTCTAAATCCTCTGCCTACATCCTTTCCCAGTTTCCCCAGGGGAGCCTTTAATGAAAACTGTGGTGGCTGGTAGATGAATGGGGCTTGTCTGCTTTTGCACCACCACAGATTCCCAGGCAGGACACACCTATGTCCCTGCAGGATTTAGGCCTTATGCATACTGCCTTGTGCATTCCTGCTTTGAATCTTGCCCTCTCCCTTTCAAGCGGAATCTTAATTTCAAGTTTCTGAGCTGACTATTTGGATGTTTTGAGAAAGTTTCAGTGCCCTTAAAACATTTTTTTTCCCTGAAGGAATATGCTTTTTCCAGTCCTCTTAACTAAATCTGTGAATAAAAACTGCAAAGGAACAGAGCCCCACTTATGCTGTGCCTATTTTACCTTATGCTAGCATATTTATGTGTGATACCCATAGATGGATCATACGCACAGTATTGAGTCCCAGGCTCTTTTGTGATAACATAATCGTGGAAAAGATTAGTGCAAGTAAGAAAAAGGCTGTACCAACCAAAAAGTACCAACCAAATGTTTGATGCTTAGTTCAGTCTTTACTTTGGCAAAAGTCTCTCATTGCCTTCTATGAGAATTTCCATACATGAGAACAGAGTGGATGTTATACTGTAGCTTTCATAACCTTTGTACATGTTTGTGAGCACTTAGATGCTTAGTCACCCTGGCATTAATGTGATGAGTAACTGCTCACCTATCTTGCTGTAGGTTGCATAGCCCACTCCTGAGGAAAACCAACAAAGACCTTTAACTCGGAAAGTACATTTCCATGACTGGGGACACTCAGGGCTTCCCTGACAAATTTGATCTTCTATAGATAGTAACAGCAGAGCTCTGATTATAGCTGTGTTTGTGTAACTCCTGCAACAAAAATTCACTGAATCCAAAACGTCAGTGTTATGCTGTGATTTTCTGGTATATCACATGTTAACCCTCTGCTGCAGAGACTCACAAACCTACTAGTGCTGCAAAATCAACCCCTTTCAGTCTCTTCACTTGTGCTGCTCCTTGCCAGAATCCAGCAAAGATGACTCAGCCAGCACTAAACTCTGCAGGAGCATGAGTCTCAACACCAACATTTGTTTCAGAGAGACCTCAGCCAATGTGCCTCTATTTTTCCATTAGGAGGGAAAAACATAATTTACCATTTCTAGTTCTGCTCCCTGCTATGCTGCCTTATGAGCCTGTTGTCTGAATTATGTATTATACAGCTATCGTGCTTATGTAATGCCTATAATGAAACCAGGGCCAGATGAACCTAATCCAGGGATTTTGGTTCATTATGGTATGGGATCTCCTGGAGCCTCTCCTTCTGCTTGCAGCAGAGATGAATAGAAAAGCCTCTCCACTCCAGTAAAGGTTGGCATTGTAGCCAGAACACCCTTTCTCCAAATGCACACCAAGTACCCAGAACCCTGCCCATTCCACTTGTAAAGTTGATCTTGGCCAGTCCAACTGGACTGGTGCCTACAGAACCAAAGGGAAGGTGATGCCCCCTCACCAACATATCCCAAGAGCTGAAAGGTTAAAGCACTCACTGAGGATCTGGGAGACCCCGGTTCAGATCTTTCCTCTGTCTGCAGTAATTTGAACCTGCATAAATATCCAGTGTGCCAGAAAGAAAGTGAGTGATAATGTCACAGGCCACACACAAAGCCTCCCCTTGGGATGAATGATGCAGGTCTCCATATTCCCACAAAAATGCCCTGACCTCTAGACTTCACCTTCTCCAGTCTGGTGAAGAGTTATTAGCAACAAAGCAAAACATCTTCAGTGGTGGGAAATGCTGGGCCTGGAACACCATTTACAGCCTGCTTTATGGCTCAAATCTATTTCCAGTGAAAGTGTAGGAGGTGCATTCAGATCCCCTCAAACAGAAGCAAGAATTAAGCTAAGATCTGATACACCTCAAAGTACTCTTCAGTGATCCCATCTGTGCCTCCAGACCATGGCTGGGACACTCATCACAACTTCCGTTAACACAAGTTCTGTTAAGTGTTAAGGATGTCCATAAAAGCCCTGTAACAAATGCCCTGGCTTACTGCCCAACAAGCAAGCAGGTATAGCCACCCTTACAGCTGTAGTCCAAGGGGGTTTATGCATTAATGAAGAGCATTTATGTGGATATACGCAAACTCTATTGAAAGTGTAGTCCTTGCAGATGGACAATTGTCTATTGACCACTGATTTTCTATTGACTGTGAGGGCAGTCAATGCTCAAGTGATACTAAAGGGGAAAATCTCATTTTCATTTTTGAACCATCGCGAGTGATGGATTTTGACCTCTTTAATGCTTAGAATTCACACAGTTGAGAGTTTTTATGCCATCATTTCACCAATTAATGCAAACTGACAACCAAATTCCCACATGAGAAAAGCTAACCTGAATGAACTTCACCAAACTGAAATCCAAAGACTTGGGTTTTACTTGTAATGTTGCTCCTAAATAGCTTTTGTGTTTACTGTCCCTGGTAAGCTAGGTAGCTCACAGCAAACAGGTAAGGTCCATGGCTTCCCCAAGCTGATCACCAGCTGTGAGTTCCAACCTCAGAATCCTTTATTTGCTTCTAATTTAGCCATGATATCTTCAGAGCAAGAAGACTGCATCAACAAGAGAAGAACTGAGACTTCATATTTTACCTCTTGTCTACTTAGCCAGCCTCCAAAGAACTGACTCTTAGGCCAAACTCCCTGGAACATGGCCCCAGAGACTGCACTCAGTGAAAAAAGGGAACAAGTAAACATTGAGAATGACCTTTAGGACCAATCCATCAAGTCAGAAGACACGATTGTATCAATGACTACATTTGTGCTCTCCAGATGGAAACACACTCCTTTCCAGCAAGATGTGTGAGCAAACAAGGGAACCAGGCTTTTGTCCCTGACTTCATACATGCACGTGATTCTTGAAGAGGGTGCCTATGTCAAATATATAGGTAAGACAGCACCCTAGTATACAGTGTTGCTGAGGCAATAAAGTCAGAGTCCTGGGAAGTTAGATTGTGGATGAGCAGTAACAGCATGTTAAACTGCTCAGACATAGAGAGATAATCTAGTGTCTCACCAATAATTTGCAACTACTTTCTATACCTGATAATATTTTGGAGACATCATGCAACTTCTAGAAGAAGGACCTAGAGTCTCCACCAGTTCCCACATCACCAACGGAATTTCTAAGTTCAGTCAAAAAGCCCAAACTGCTCCTGCAGTTATATCTGGAACTGGAGAATGTAACAGAAAACAGAGTGGAGAATTTGATTTTCAGAATCTTTGTTATTAACAATGCCTCTGAAGCCAGGAAGAGCTTAGTTTGAGGTTTTTAGATATAAATATGAAGCTAGAGCAAATTAGCTTTGTCTTTGTTAATCAATACACTTAATCCCAAATTTATTTCAGCTTTTAGAGTACAAAGCTATGTCTTACTTTTCAGAGTATAATCGTGCTGTCCAAATTCTTAGAAACATGCCTTTTCTTTTACTATCACCCCAGACCATTAAGTAACAGTTTTCAGGCAGAGAACATGCCATAAAATATAGCATTTTGTTCTGCTAAATACTTTGGTGATTATCTCAGATCTAAAAGCAGCTTTGGCTTCAACTTTTGGTTATAGACTGCTCTCTATCGCTTCTGTGTTGTAGAAACATCATTTGCCTGTTCCCTTGATAAATAGTTTTCTGTAGTTTTTTTCCTCTTGCATTTTAACCTTTTGTTACAGAGTTAGCAGAAATGACTGAGGAAGGAACATTTCTTAAGAGCTTCTTATGTGATAGACTGGGAAAATCAGCATTCACACGCTGCTGAGTTGGGAAGGTAAGGAGAGAAAGTGCATGTTTTGGGCAAGCTCCTTTGGCAGGATGGGGATATTTTGTGGTAAACTGTCATTCTAATCTGAGGTATTTTAGACCAGACAGCTACAGCTGCTGTCAAAGAGAAAAGCTCCTCATTTCTGCTGGTCTTGCAACTTTGGATAGCATGTGTATTTGCTATTGCCAGTAAAGCCAAGGGTTCTTCCAGAGGGCACTGCTGATCTAGAGGGCAAAGCTATATATAATATATTTGGTATACCATGATATGTTGGTCCTAAGGGAATGCAAGCATCCAGGAAAGATTGAAGTTAGAAATGTGGGTGGAAGCTTTGCAGCCCACAGAATTTCTAAGTCCAAACAACATCCTGAGGAAATGAGTCTGGAAAGGGACTTTCTCATGCTGTACACTTTCCCAGCTATTAACAGCATTATGTGCTTCACAGCACCATTCATGCACCAGAAATGCAATCACTTATCAGAGATGAAGGCTATTTAATCTATTAAGGAATGCAGCCTTTGGATTAATGCATGGCATGCTGCTGATACTCCCTCTCCAGACATAATGTATAGCAGCCATAAATGGTGAAATTAGGCATGACAGATTGAGACTTGCAGTCCAACTGCCTGTCTGATGGGTTGGAGTTTTGTGTAGCCACCCACACTGAAAAGAGCGTCCTCGGTCCCTCAGATATTTTAGGTACAGTTGGAGCAGTCAAATCTATAAATGAGAAGTCTGTTTGCAAAAGGTACTGATCAAATCTGGCACTTAGAACAAGATATACAAATGTATATGGAATATGCTTTTTGGTGTCCTGTGCATTCAATTTATGTACTTATCTTTTGAAATTTTGATCCAAGCCTATGCTACTAGCAATTGGGCAGCCAAAAATACATGATAATAAGCTGCTTGGAGCAATAATGTTTCCATCGTTTGAATCTTTGGTGGAAATTTCTTTGGAACTCTCTTTCTTTGACAACCCCAAATAACAACATCTCTGCCGTTGTTCCAGATATCCTAAAAGTGAAGCCATTTACAGTTTTTGTACATTAGTGTCTCATCTCTCCATCCACCAGGGAGACAAATGAATAGCTGAAAGCAACAAAATGAGAGAAAAAGCCAAAATAGCATCTGCAGCAGAATGAGTGATAAAGCACACATATTCTTGTTTAAAGACACTGTGTTGGGAGGGCTTTACAGCAATGCAGTTCAGGTCTGCAAAGGAACTGAACTGCTGAGGAGGTCATGGTTTTACAGTCCCCCAGCAGTTCTGTTTTGGGAGACCTCCCAATAAAGAAGTACCAGCACCATACAGACACATAGACATGCACACACACACACGTTCACATATCCTGAAACATGGCTGGCATTACCTGGCACTATAAGAAAAACGTGGCTAGTACATGTTTTACCTGGAGGACTTGCAATGATCTCATATTGCTGTCTCTTGAATAAATGGCACTCTTATGGCACAGAATTAGTTCTATTTTTCAGGGTCAGTAAGCCTTGTGAATTGGGAACAGTTTAGAAAAAAAGGGTTAGGTTGATAGGGACAGCTATGGAAATTTACTCAGATATCTCCAAAGTTGAGTCTTTTTGGAGACAAGATAACATCTGTCATAATTCACTGTTGACAGACTCAACAAAAAGAGTAAGGACTTGAGAAATTTTAAAAATAGATTGTCTCCCCTCCATTTTAAAGATGTCCAAAGCTGAGATGAAGCTGCCTCTTAGGAGGGCAGATGTTTATATTACTATATGTGTTTTATTTAAATTTTTTTCAGTACTTACATTGGTCGCAAACTGCATGTATCTTCAAAGGAATGATCATCCTCTATTACTTAGTAACCTGTAAAAAAAAAAAAAAAAGCATTTCAGAAACTCTTACAGGAGTAGTACAGGTTTTCTGGTACTGCAAAGAGAAACTACCTCAGAACAATACCTGGTCATCACAGATGCTGTGTGACAGGTTGCTCACTTAGCTGTTACAGATAACAAAATGTTTTGAGTATTGATCGTATATCTTTTCAAAGGTTATCTGTTTGGCACATTAATCCTTTACATTCCTTTAGCTGGATTAACATCCTGCCTGTTATGGTCCTTCTCCATCCTCCTGTTATGTCGTGGTAACATCTACTGGTGGAAAAGTCTCTAATACAGTAAATGACTTGCAAATACCAAACAACCACTAAGAAACTTCTAGAGTCAGTTTAGCAAGCTACTTTAAAATACAGTTCTAGGAAATGCTTTTAGGTGGTGTAGATTTCAAATAAGAAATTAGTTCAGACCATACAAATAAACTACAGGGTAGGAAGGTCAGTATGTTCCAGCAGAATTTATTTCCCCAGCCTTAAAGTTTCAATAATATTCAGGGTTACAAAAGTTTTTCTGATCAAGTATTAAAACTCTACATTCTACAAAGCAGTGTAGGCAACTTTTAATTTTATTTTTTTTTAATTTATGTACAGGGTAAGGCCAGAGACCTAGGAGGAAAGGAGAGTGACAAGGTAGTGCTGGTGTTGGGTGGTTTATATTGGGACACATGATCTTCTCTGTCTTAAAAATGTGCTATTTTAGAAGAGGGTGCTCACAGAAACCAGTTTGTGGATATAAGTCCATCAGTATGAAATCCAGACTTCTTACCTCTAAAATTCAGGGGTATATCTGATTTAGGACATGAAGGGCTGTGTTCAGGCCAGGTACCTTTGCATCCATGGATACACCACACTGTGTAAAAATGAAGAGATCATGAAACTTCCTTCACCAGACCTTATGCCAAGCCAATGAGTGTGCTTAGGAACAAACCTGGAGAGAGGAAAAGCGATTTCTGGTCATTATGCAGACGCCTTCATGGGGCATGAGATGGCTGGGCTGGAGACCTGCTTCTCCAGCTTGTCTTTGCTCAGACTTTTCTGGCAGCAAAACTGATGTGGCAGCAAAGAGCTCTTTCACATGTCAGCACCTATGGCTCTTAATGCAATGGGGAATATATCTTCCCCTCTGGATCAGACTCTCCATGCCTCTGGTGCATCCCAAAGTCTGCAGGGAATTATTTCCCACAGCCTCCCTGCAAGTTTTGAATGAGGTTGAAAGAGAAGAAAAATAGTTTTCTATGTTGCAGAAACGATAAAGGAAACAGCTCTCGTATGTGCCCAAGGGCTCAGATTGTAAAGACTAATTTGGTGCTATCTCCCATTCACAGGTGTGGGTGGTTTTTTAGCAGAGAGGTGAGGCAGGGGAAACTTCACAAACTCATCCGAGTTCCTTTAGTTCAAACATTTCATGTCAGGACTTACTGAGGGAAAAAACGTATCAAAAGAGCAAAAGCAGGAAAGGACCATTTGGCTTATCTTGTTCACTTCCTGAAATCCAAACAAACTTTCAGAAAAGTCCATATCACACCCTATCCATTCACTCTGTTTCCCTGCACTGAGGATGGGATAGTCTAGACAAATCTGGGCTTTGGAAAATCTTTGGAACTTTTTCTGAAAATAAGTTTCAAATGTTTTGTTAAAGGCTTCAAACATGTTGGAAAACACTTGCTGGGGGGTTGAGGGAGGGGTTTTTGGGTTTATTTATTTGTTTTCACTCTAAGCGCCATCTCCAAGAGCACAGGAGAGACAGGCTGGGAAATCTGCACCAGCAAGCAATTACTCACATGAGGCAGTCTCAGTGACTTCCTTGGGACATCATGTGCCAGCAGTGACTCAGCCAGTGTCACCAAAAGTCGAGAGCCAGCCTTGGTGGGATGTGGCAGCCCCCCTGGCCCTTCCACATCAGGTGCTTTACAAGATCTCTGCCTTTATACTTCTCGCTCCAAGTGCAGGAGCATGGTTTTCAGTGTCTATCCACCTGGCCTTTTTCCAGCTGTGCCCTGTGGCTTCTCATTCACTGTGAAGTTCAGCTGTGTGGCTTCACTCTTTGGCAGAAGATGCCTGGCCCCTGGGGTGAGAAGCAGCAGTCCCCACATCACAGCTCCCATGTCTGGCTTGTGCTGCCTGGAAGCCAGGTCTGCCCACGTATGCAGGTACTTGATTTCAAATGAGTGCCTCAAAGCCTGTGTGCATCTGGGCTTTGCTCTTTCTTGACCCAGGGTGCATTTTAATTAGTGGATGGCACTTTCTAGAAAATCCAATTCTTCTTTACAAGTCAGATTAAACAACAAAACCAAACAAACAAAAAAGAAGAGCTGTGTCAGAGATATCCACCACAATATTGGAGAGGTGACTTTCCTCAGGGTGTGTGCACAGCTCCTCTCCCTTCTCACTCCTCTGCCTTCTGCTGCCATTGCAAGCTAATAAAAACATTCTGCTATTCTTGAATCTCACCTTTCACAAATATTCTGTTCTTTCTCATGTCCTGACAGAAGAAGTGCTCCAGAAATGATCCAATTGTGTTGGGTCTCCTGGAAAACTTGTGGCTGCTAACTTTAAAATAGAAGCAAGCAGGGCAGTCTTTTCAGTCCAGGGAGATTTAATTGACAATTCACTGAGCTAAGGGATGAAAGTTGGGAGTCTTCATCACAGATTTGACTTCTTAATGTCTTAAGCCTTTCTTGTAAGAACAAAGGAATGGTCATGTTTAATCCTAACTGGTTTAGGTGCTTTAGCTATTCAATCTTTTTGCTTAAAAGCAATGAAAACATATAGGAGGATTCTGGAACACTATTACTCCTTGTGTTTTCTTTTTAGTTTTATTAATTTATTAATTAAATTATTATTTTATTATTAGTTTTATTTATTGTCTCACCACATTGGTGAGACCCTGAAATAGTCCAGCTCCTTCTTTTACATTATTGAGCAGAGGCTAGATGGGTTTGGGGAAAAGTTAACTCATATATTCCCCTGGAATACAGGCTGGGCTTTGGGAAAGTGTGGGAAATGCATATAAACGTTTTTCACACACTTCAGCATATTTTACATTTAGAAGTGGAAGAAGAGAGAGTCAAACCAGGGTAGGTGAATAGGTTTTGATAGATCTACACATCTTAGATATCCGAAACCAAGTCATCCTTAGGAACTTATAAGAAATCTCATTCTCCAATGAAACAATGACTAATTTCTAGTTTGGCCATACAAAGTAACAAGTTTGTTTAATCGCCTGAAAGTTTTGATTAGACTGTTAATAAACTAAGCTAAAGAACAGCCAAAAATCACATCTTGCTGCTAAAATTCATATTTAATTAAAAAATCCTGTGGTTTTAAAGAGAAAGGAATGTTGTGCCAGTTTAATGTTGTTCTTTGGATTGACACTTAATTGTCTTTTCAGGAGAGGTTCTTCTGTGACCTGCCTCATGTTGGGGCAGAGTGGAGGGGGAACAAGATTTCCCTCTCCTCCCCATGGCCCCTCACCTGGCTCATGCCCTGTCATACTTTTCATTAGAAAGCTACAGGACCCTAGTGGACCATGCCTTATTTCAGAGAGAGAAAGACAAATCCAAGGCTTTCAGCCAGTTTCTAGGAATTAATAGGAATAAATAGCCCTGGAAATGCCTGAAGCTCAGCTTTTTGTTCCTAAAAAGGAACAAAAAATCAAAATCAAATCCCCAAACCATCCTGTAAATTGCAGCACTAGCACTCACTAGAACTTACTTGAAGTTTGAAATTTGTGGTCTTCATGTTTAAAAAGAGGTCTTCCACTGAGCAAAAAATAGAGAAGATGTTTTTCACATCTTGCAATATATTCTTGACAGAAACAGAGATAGTACTACAGAACAGAGCAGTCCAATACAAACTGTGGTCTCCAAAAAATCAAATCCCCAAACACTGCACCATGGGCCTTTCCTTTTTCCTGGCCAGCAGTCCCTTCAGATGGATTAGCTTCTGTATGCCCTTCATCTGATAACAGATACTTGGTCAGGGAGAGCTTACTGAATACTACAGAGACAGAGGTGCCTCTTAACAGTTCAGAGAACAGGGGCGTGGGGGAAAAAAGCAAAACCAGTTTTTGAAAGTTGGCAGAAGCAATATGTCCCCTTTTGTAGACCACCACTTTTCACCTCTGAGATAATCTCGTTGCACCAATATGACCAACCAAAAAAAATCAGGCTGGCAGAGCTTTAACTTCGGGACAAAGGGAGACACTGGTGTTATGTTTTGCTGTTTTCTTTGGTTTCTTTTTTGTTCCTCCTAGTCTGAGCTCCAATGATTCATCCCTCTCCAAATGTTGACATTTTAACCTGATACAAATCCCCCTGCCTAGCTTTCTGCCTTTTCCATTTTCAGTTCAGATTTCCCTCGTGGACTTGCAATTCACTCTCAGATCATTAATATCCTTTGCTGGCAAATCCCTCTATATGTACAGAGCAAGAGCGGTTGCCGCCAAGTGATCTTCCTTCACCTTTTACTTCCAGTGAGGAATGTAACCTCAGCTGCCTTTCAACATTTCCGGCTCCTATTTTTCTACCTATCATTCGTAGTGGCATAATGGCCACTTTACCTCAGTTATCAAGGCTCTTTATTACTGCTCACTCACTGCTGATGTTTGCCTGTAACCTCACTTTTCTAGAGGGTTGGCAGACAGGAGGCAAGACAGACTTAGGCCGCTGAGCACAGGCTTTTCTGACTATCCAGGATGTGGCATAAGCCAAGAAAGTTCCCCCTCCTTCTGAAGAAATATGGACAGGGGGAAAAAGGAAAAAAAGAAGCAGCAAGTAAGCCTCAAGACCAATTTAAGCAGAATGAATGGGTCTTTGTTCTCTAGGGCAGGGTTTGCATTTATATTTGCTGTGTTAGCCACGGCTGTGATTTAATTGCACATCTTAATGACTTTTGGTGTTTCCCTTAAAGACCCAGAAGCTGGAATCAAGGGAGTCCGTAAGACCCTTTGTGTGCATTCACAGCAGAAGGTAAACCTTACTTTTACAACAAAGAGGAAGAAAATTCTCCCCAAAAGGCTCCAAAACCCAAAGGAAAAGAAAAGGAAATTGACATTTGTTGGTTTTAAGAAGTCTCAGGATTTTTAAGCCACTCTCAGGATTTTGCAAGGCATTATGCTTTGGTGCTCAAAATTGACAATGCTGCCTTTATGTTGAGTGTGACACCATGCACAGATTTTCTCACGAAATTAAGAGCAAGGACTCCCTCCATATGCTACTTCAGCCCTTTCAACTTGTTCCTTGCTCTCTTGATGCAAATGGTGGCAAGGAGAGAAGACGCTGCCTGTCTCATCTTTGCTGCCTTTGGATCTTGCTCATCTCTCATAATTTTGCCAGTTCGCATGTCATGACATTTCACCATGTACAACAGAGCTGTTGTAAGCACATGCTGTACAGCATAGGGATGTTTTATTATTTAAATGGAAAGATATGAACACAGGGTTGGAGTTCACGGGAGAATGAGACCAACGGATGACGTCTCCTGATCCTTCCCTATAAACCAGTGCAGCCAAAGGCCCTGGCCCTGTTTAGCAAAATCACTAGTAACATTGCCATAATTACAGTGGTGATCACAACGGCAGGAAGCAAAGTGTAAGTCGATGACCTGTGTCCTCCATCTTCTGCTGTCTGTTTTTGCATATTTGTGACAACATACTTTCTTTTGATGTACTTTACCCATTAATCTTCTACCAAATTCATCACTGCCCAACTGGGTTGCCAAGGCTCACATTTTTTTATTCAAGGGAGCTATCCCTGTTCCCTGTCTATGCCAGGGATTTATGCAGGCAGCACGAGCTGTAGCTGGGACTACAGTCCCAGGGACTCGAGTCAATGCTCTGCCACAGAACTGAACCACCAGGCTGCAGCTGAGCTGGCTGTAGACATGAGGAGCTTTACCTCAACCCTGGCCCTTTGCTATCTTCCCTCTACCAGAGCTGCTGCCAGAGCTGCTTTTTGGATGTTTATTAGCTGGTGTCTGTCAGAGTGAGCAATGGTACCAATGATTGATTTTTGCTCAGGAAAGGCTGTGGTAGGCTCACACTGAAGCAACATACTGAGATGGCAGGGGTTTGTGATAGTATGGATAGGTGATGCCAGCAGCTGGGAATCTAGCTTGTTGAGACAGGGCTGGAGAAAAGAAACCTGCAAGAGAAGCTAACTCTGGTCAAACGCGTTTAACTCTGGTCAAATGTGTTTCCATTTTCCTTGCTGCCTTTCGCTTATTTGTCTACTTGGATTGTAAACTTTGTAAGTAAGGGACTCTCTCTTAGGTGTGTGTTGGAAGACCAGAATGAATGATACCAGACGAATTTGTTCTCAGATCTTTTAGGCCTCATTTAAAAAAATTCTGATAAACCCTCAGGAGCACCTTTTTCCACAATGGCAAATATGATACTGATGGAGTTCCTCACTCTTACCCCCATCAGCTTCATGTGCTTACAGTAAGACAGATTTCTGATTTTTCTTAAGGGTGGATTTTAGAATTATAGAATCCAGAATCAAATGCAGTACTCGAGGTGCAACCTCAACTAGTGCCGAGTACAGAGGGATCATCACTTCCCTGGTATTGCTATTCCTGATACAGGTTGAGGTGCCATTGGCCTTCTTGGCCACCTGGGCACACTGCTGGCTCATGTGCAGTCGACTGTTGACCAAGCCCTTTTCTGCTGGGCAGCTTTCCAGCTGCCCTGCCCTCAGCATGTAGTGCTGCATGGGATTGTTGTGGCCCAAGTGCAGGACTTCCTACCTTGTTCCCATACTACCTGTGGATAGCTACTTTCCCTTGACCCTCCCAAACTAGGCCTTCCCTGCTTTATGTCATATTTCCATAACAAGTCTCCTCTGTTTCTTTGACCGTATTTGTTTCTTTGAATTATACACTTTGATTGAATTAATACGTAGCTCTTGATGGCTGGAGTGAAAACTTTTGGACTGACCCTGTTGTCATACATGATTTTCAACCAGTATGTAGAGAGGAGGTGAGGCCACCTGGTGCAAAATGACATTATTTCTGGAGTCCAGAGACTGCTAACTGTGTATCAATGTTGTTCACCAGATGCCAAAGGAATGCAAGGCCTGCTTGTGGGCTGGGGACTTCTGTCCTCGCCAACAGGGAAAGCCAGGCACTGGTAATCGGCAGGTCATAGGCAAAATGTAGTGACCTAAAAATCTGAGGCTAATGGTGATCAAGAGTGTGGGAAGAGACAAGTGAGGAATTAATAGGAAGCACCCTGTGCTCCTGTCATACCTGACACTGAGGCTACAGTTACTGGTATACTGTGTTGTATTTTTATACTGTAGGTGCCTAGAGTATAAAAATGGTTTCAGAAAACCACCATATATATAAATACAGACTTTTGAGAACATTTCTCATGTTCTGTGGTGAAGGACAGGAAAGAGGAATCCTGCTTGCTGTAAAAAGAAAATACAGAGGGGGTTTGGACAGTCAGTCTAGAAGTACATAGGTGAGGAGGCATTTGCCAGTAGAAATTTGTTCAGTTTAGCAAATGTAAAGCAAAGGCCAATGGCTAGAAGGTGAACAAAATCAGACAAGGAGGAAGATCTTGTTTAAAAATGTGCAAGAAGAAATTAATTGGGGGAGGTCTTATGTCACCTACGTACTGAAGTTCGGATGAGGCCATCACAAAGATCTTCTCTGACCATATAATTTCTGGTTCTATTTAATGAATAACAATTCAGCTTCTATATGAATAAAAAGATGATAATATGGAACTTGAGACCTTCATTCTGGCTCTTTTTCTCAGGACCAGCAGCAGGACTTCTGTGCATAGGGCAAAGAAAAAATAAGTGCTGTAGTACACAAAGAAGTAACCTTACTAGTTGCCTAATGCTCTCACACTCCATCCAAGCCAGTAGAGAAGCATCCATTGTGTGTTTAGCTTCTTAGAGGAACTCTTTCTCAACACACAAACCATATGGTGTGGAGATTTCTATTTATAGCAGGAATGTGCAAGTTTCTTCGTGTTTTTCTACTCCTGGCAGCTGGTTTGCATGCAAATCCTAAATCACATCTATTTTCTGTTGTGTTCTGCAGGCAACCTAAAGTAGTGCTATCGTCAGAGGGAGAATGATGTAAAATGGCAATAAGTAAGAAGCACTCCCAGCTGCACAGTACATTTCTCCATATTCACTGTGGCTAGTCTTACATTGTGCAAACTCTCCATTCTTTTCCTGATATCATACCTCAGGCACTTTCCTGGGTCCTTCTACTTGGTGTGCTAAGGACAGGCTAGGGATGGGGAAAGGTTAAAAGATCTATTCAGTGCAGTTTGTACCTGAAAATAAATTAGCATAATATTAGTCAGAGATATTTTAAAGGTCCCGTCTTCACATGGATGGGCTGGCACAGTGGTCCCTAACTGGGGTTTGGGAGTGACACAGCACAACATGTCCCAGGTTCTTTGTGTAACTTGCCTTTCCAAAGGGTTCCCTCAACGGACATGGAAGCGGTCACTGCATCAGCTCACAAACAGCAATGCTGACCTCTCGTGGCTGCGCGGGCCCTTTGCAGCACAGTGTCATCAGTACCATCTGTGCATCAGCCGTGCACAGCCGGGCTCTGCTGGTTACCACCAGGATTTGAAGCTCTCTGGCCCTGGCGACATGCAAAGCGAACTCATGCCCTATTTACACATCATCTCTTGAAACGCTTCCCACAATGGGGGCATCGCCTTCTCAATGCTACCACTTCCTCCCCAGTGGTACTGACTGACTGCCAACTTTGGCCTCAGAGCAGGGAGGTGTTTGTGGTGAGGACCCAAGTTGCTGTTATTGCAGCCATTGCTTTTGCTATTGCTTTTTTCTTTGCCTACTAATGCCTGCGGGACTAAGTCTGACATTTCAGGCCATCTGAATAGCTCTTAGACAGCACTTTCACTGGGGCAAAGGAAAAAAACCCAAAACAAACAAAACACACTTCTACATTTAGAAAGCATCTTTCCAGTCCATGAAACATTGCATCTGCAGGGATTAAGAGCGGAGTAGATGAAAGCTCCTTGCAATGGATATTTCTTAAGTCTGCACAAATGAATTGTAACAAATACTAAAGCTAAAAGCAAAATGAAGAAACCTAGCAAATGTCAGTGCCAGTTAAATAGCTCCTTTCAGCAGTCTGGTGTTTTGACTTTCCCAAGTGTTATCCATGAAGTGAGCTTAGTCGGTGAGGGATTAGAAACCCGTTATGAACCACCTGACAAAGCAGAGGGGTACAAGTAGCAGGTGTCATGGCAATGCAGCAGGAATCACAGTTGGCAAAATGAGGCCACCATATTTTAATGAGGCAAGACCTTGCCATATTTCTCTAAATCACCTCTGACTCTTGAGACTACACAGACTGAAAAGGCGTGAATGCATCCCAGGTTCACAGCAGGGGTGTCTTGGTATCCTCTCTATAAAAGTACTCATGTTATTGGAGGACTGAGGTCATCCTGAAGGTTGTTTGTCATGACTTGTTTTCAGTGGTCAGATGTCACACTTACCTAAGTTACGGAGATAAGAGTTTATGAAACAGTGACTGGGCACCTAAAGAAAAGAGATATATGCATTTAAATTTGCTGGTGAGGAGTGGATGGCTCTGGAAACTTTCACCTTCTCTTCCTCATCTATGCCATAGTCACAGCTCTGTGTCCCCAAGAAGCAATATTATGTTGAGTCTTGGAGACAGCTTCACATTTGATTTGTGGTGGTAGTGAAGATGTTTGTTGTGTCCCCACTGGTGATGGACACAAGCTGGAACCCTGAAGGTGGGCACAGCCTGCTAAGCACAGGAGAGCCATTGCTAGGGGTGGTGGCCCTGTGCTGCACCTGGAAGAACCTGAAAACTGTGATTCATAGAGCTCACCATCCAGTACTACCTCCCTCTGCAGTTAGTCCCATCAACGTGAGGTCAGACCTCCATGTGCTGCACTCCCTGCCACATCTTTCACTGATTCAGGTCCCAGTCCAAAGAGGGTGAAGGTGCTCTTTTCTTTCTGCAAGGTTTATAGTAGGCCCTCACATGGCATAGCCCAGAGCTGTGAGAGCTTGATCCTGCCAATGCCCAGGAACCCTCACTTCTCACTGCAGTCACCCAGAGCTGAAAAGGGTCTGGCCTCTCAGCCCCACATACATCACCAGCCTGCACTCCAAGTACAAGATGGCTTAGCTCCTGGATGAATACCTACCTAAGCAAGAGATGCGAATCACTTGATGAAGTGATTTCTCTCCACCCCCTTTTTTTGGATGAGGAGGCTTCAAGAGACGAATTTTGAAATCTCCGGTCCCGTTTCCAAATGCTTGCATTAAAACAGCCCATAAAGTTTCTCTGGAAACTTTAGGAGGTCTTTCAGGAAAAAAAAATCAGTTTTATTGAACAAATGGGCAGCACTGAAAATATTCAGAAAATTAAAATTAATTTGAAAATAATTAAAAATAAGAGAAGCTTAGTGTATGTTTCCAAGTTCTGGGTAATATTAGAGGAGCATTAAAAAATTGCAAAGGAAATTTACTGTGAGCAGGTGTTTGAAATAATTGGGGGAGAAAAAGGGTTGACTATTAATTAATGACTATTAACTAATGTCCCTTGTTGGATTTTTTTTCCTTAGTCAACATATTTTTAACTACATGAATTTAGTGAACACATTTTGAAAGTGTGGAGTTGCTTTAGAGACACATACAGGGAGCTGAGCGCTATTTTATCCCCATTTATTTTATTTTTGCCAGTGGCATGCATTTAGCAGGAGCTGTTGAGAGGACCAAGGTACTATGGCAAAGTCTTCCTCATCAGCTATAAAGCACAGATGTTAATATTTTCTGGGCAAAAACTCCTACACCAGGCAAATCACTGAAAACTACAACACAGCAACTGGTTTCAAGAAAAGCAAATGAAGAGCAAATATATAAGGCCTGGTCATGCATAGGAACCCACTCTGGGCTGTCACTCCAAAAGTGTTTTGGAATTCATCAGGGTCCCATGCAGACAGATGCTGGAGCTGAGCACAGGCACTACAGTATTGCCACGTTCCCAGCATCAGCATCACTGTCAGCACTGACCACATTAGGGACCCCACCAGAACACATTTTGCAGGAGAGGGAGGAAACAAAGGCTTTGTGTTAAGATTATGCAGCTCGCTAATTTGGAAGGGAAATCCCTCACCTACTGGCATAGGCTCTGCCTGGGCTAACCAGCATGGCACGTGGAAATGGCTGGTGGTCTTCGGCTGTCTTGAGCGGGTCTAAAGGGGCAGTAGCTGCATGTCCTGCACTCAAGTACTGTAAAATTGTTCTCTTGTCGATTCCTCCAGCCCCCAAGCTCTGCCAACCAGATTGCAATGACTTTGTTCCATGCTGGCCAGCAGCAATTTGGGGGAGAAATGCAACCTTTTGGTTGATGTAACCTTAGCTTAATCAGGAGGGTGTTATCAAAAACCTTTAGACCTTACATCTGCAAACCTCAGGCTTGTCAAATACAGGCTGGTATTGAATGGGAGTCTTCCAGCGTAAGAAGCCAAAGTTGTCTCTCAAGTATGGTAATGTCTTATGTGCTGCAACATAAGGTGTGGATAAACTCAGCAGATAAAGTGATTACTGAATATAGGTCAGTGTTAGTCAGAGGTTGCTTCCTGCTTTTTCACCCTGTAACCTTTCTCTCAATTTAAGTTCTTGCTCTATTTTTTCACTAGCTAGCCCAATTTAAGGTTGATTTAACTCTGTGGGAAACATTCATTCTGATTTCATACAGCTTTGTTAGTCAGTGAACTCCTAGATGGGGTAAGGTTAGTAAGGTTAAAGTGAATCCCCCAGACAGCAATACTGAATAACAAGACAATGGTGCAAGTGTGACAATTTAGGGAGAAAAGGACATCAGGTCCTCCCGAAGTGACCAGGCACCACAAATTCCAGTAATTTCTTCTTTCCTTCTTAGCGACCTGATCTTAAGATCTTAGAGCAAGACTGCAGTTGAAAGCACCACACTCTCCAGTTATTTGCAGAGAGACCTGAAGCTTTCTTACAAGGGGTGAGTACAAACTGTGAGCTTGAGTCAACCTTTGGCTTAGGTATATTTGTTTCAAGGGAAATTACTCTTGCTTTATCTTAACATATCTAAAGAGAGCAATTAGGGAAAAGGCCACACTTCTTTCTGTCACTAGTGTAAATGACAGGCACATTAAATACAAAAAACAAAAACCTTGGAGTAAACAAAATCAGCATTTATTCCTCAGTCATCTTTTTACAAGATTGCTTCATAGTTTTCACAAGAAACATAAACCAGAGATACATGAGTTCATCTACAAAACCAGATATTCAAACCAAAATTATAAGGTACATGAAAATCCACGTGCTTCATGATTTAGTTGCCACATGCCTGTCACCTAAATTCAAGAGATGTTGCTGTGGGGTACATAAACATTAGTTCTGCCACACCAAAATGTGACCGCTAACTCTACAGACATAGCTAAACAATATATTTACAAAGCATTACCTCTACCAGTCTTCATCTAAGTTTGAAGCAGGTAGTTGGTTGTTCAGCTACCAAGCCTTCATGGAAGGTGAAACAGTCTAACGTCCCTAAACGGATTCATGCAGTGTTTAGTTTTATTCACAGGAGACACAAGAACAAGTATCTATCAGTGATGGTAAAAGTATTACAAGAAGATGCATAATCCTCCTGGAAGGACTTTGGAGCATCAATGCTCATTCATTCATCACTGCTGTGGGTGTAAAACTTCAATCGCTATCTCATATTAAAAGTCCACAAGCTATGAATTGTCCTGCTCACTGGTGGGTCCAAGGGAAGGGGATGAAATGTTTCCAGGTCTCCATCAGTGGAGAAGAGCTGACAAACACCTCCTTTTCTCACAAATCCTGCCACTGGGGGCCATTTTGCTGAAAGAGACTGTCAGTGATTTGTTGAATTAAATTTTCAATTGATTAAATTGAAAATGCTAAAATACCTTGACTCTTACTGCAGAAATTAAACCACTGCAGAAAAACTCTTTCTTAATTGAGATTCCTTAACTATTAAAAAACATTAAGGTTCTTTTACTGATCAGGACTGGTGCAAAGTAGATTGATTTTTTTTTTTTTTTGCAGGGAGGCAGGAGGGTTAAACTGGGCTCTTGTACTACTCACATCATGAGTAGTACATGCAAGATGGATCATGCATTTCCCTTATTTAATTCTGTGGAGCTGCACTGTTATTTCTGGTTGGAACATATACATATATATATATATGTCAGAATTTAGCTTGGCTTTAACTTTATTCATCTTCTGACACTAGAAGGAATAAGAAAACAAAATTAAAAAGTAGCTTATGTTGTAACCTCCAGAGCAGACTATATCAAGACTGTATCAACTGCTTATGCTGTGAGGGTACCCAGAGTAGTGACTGGCTGAAGGTGCTCACAAACCTGGACATGATGGCATGGACATCTTTCCATGGTAAAGGTTTTTATCCATTTCATAACCTTTAGGATGTACAACATACAAAAAGAGTTGGGAAACCACTAGTGTCCCATCTTGCACCAAATAAATTTGCTTCTAATCCTGATGTCAATGGTAGACTACTCTAATGTATCTTGCATCAAATGTATCTGCTGCATCTGTGGGAATGGGAATAACAGCAAACTAATTATTATGAGAGCTGGGTGACAGCTGTCATGTTCCCATGATATGGCCTTTAATTTTTACATGCCAGGAAGAATACAACGGTATACACAAAACAAAGACTGTATCATGACACTTTATCCCTTCCACCACAATTGATGTTTCTATATCACTCCTGAGGTATCTCAAGTCATCTCTGACTATCTGTAGGTATTCAGCTAAATGGAGTAACAACAGCTAGCATAGTGCCTTTCACACCCAAACTTGCTCACAAGCACAGTAATCCACAGCTTCCAAATGCAATCACACAAGCCAATATGTAACAAAAATTATAATAAGCAAATTCACCCAGATGCAGGTGACTTAATAGAATCTAGTCACCTTAGTATTATTGTTATCCAGTACAAAATAAATAATGGTGTGTCGAAACAATAATTTAACACAGCAGGCTTTAGCTATTAGTCATTACAGAACACACTTAAATCATAAAATCACAGAATCATGAAATAGTTTGTGTTGAAAGGAACCTTTAAAGGTCATCTAGTACAACCTTGCTGCAATGAGCAATGACATCTTCCACTAGATGAAGTTGATCAAAGGCCCATCCAACTCAGCTTTGAATGTTTCCAGGGATAGGGCAAAGTAAAACAGAACCAAAGTCAAACTGGCACATGCGTACACACACACAAAACAGCATGCTGCTCAAAGTGCAATAAGACTTAATTAGAAAGCCACTAAAAAGAAGCTGTGTCAAGTTATTATATAACTAAAATTACAACAGCCAGAAAAGATCACAGAATCGCAGAATTACATAATTTTTAGGGTTGGAAGGGACCTTTGGAGATCATCTAGTCCAACCCCCCTGCCAAGGCAGGGCCACCTAGAGCAGGTGACACAGGAATGCATCCAGGTGGGTTTGGAATGTCTCCAGAGAGGGAGAGCCCATGACCTCCCTGGGCAGTCTGTTCCAGTGCTCTGTCACCTTCAACAAAAAGAAGTTCTTCCTCATATTGAGGTGGATAGAAGATACAAATGAACATCTCTGGAGACATTTTTCTCAGGCACACTGCTATACAAGCAGTGATGATTACACCGCAGTATGATTTTTTCACCCTCAATAACAGTAAGGATCTTGGTAATGCACCTCACTTTTGACTGGGTGCTACAGATTCAGAGTCTATGGGGCAATAAGAAGTACACTTGGGATTCTTTCTTATTCCATTGGACAGCTGCAGGTCCATGCTTGTGTTTACCCCCTGGACACCAAATGGTACCTTCAGTCACTGTAGAGACTTGGTCAATCCAAACTCCTCCAACTGTCCCCCCGCCAACCTCACACCCCACTGCAGGAGCTATTCCAAGGATGAAACAGTGGGACAGTTTACAGATAAGATTCTAAAGTGTGACCATCATTATCCATGTTATTGAGAATGAAAGTTAATGCCTGGATTATGTAAGCACACTGTCCTGTTGCACAAGCCAGAGGCTATTGAGGTGTTGCCTCCTCAACTCATACCTTGTCAAAGGGCCTAACTTCTCAAGATGGGGGAAATACATCCAGGTCTTACACCCTCCCACGTGTGCCTATTTCTGACAGAGCACTGTACAGGTGAACTTGGGGGATGTGCTTAACAGAGGCCATGTTCTCCTACAGCTCTTGGAGGATTTGTGGTTGACTCAGCACAACACACTCTAACACTGGGCTGATCTTCATGGCATTAATCTCTTAATTACTACTCAGATGTATATATCAACAAGTGATAAATCCTCTTAATTCAATGGAGCAGCAAAGCAGAAAAGATTGTAGTCACACTGTTATTTTAGTATAGTTAAAAAGATTCAAAGTGACATGCAATTTATTCATATCCATGAAAATCTACCACAGGAAACACAAAACCCCTACCCAATCCTACAATACTGGCACTAAAGTGCATAATGAGACCTTGTCTTTCCCAAGTAGTTTGCTGCATTTTAGTCTGATCATTGACTTGTTTACTGTACAAAAAGCTACAATATCTTGAAGGCAGTCAGAACAGGAGTAGGAACTCCAGCAGTAGGAAATCAAGCAGTCCAGTTTCTACCTAGAAGTCATATGCTGATTTTATTGCTTTGAGACTGCTCAGTCTTTTCCCAAAGAAACATCAATTTTTCCTTGTCAAAGTTTACTTTAGTTAAGACTACAAATGAGGACTTGAAGGTGGCAGTGCTTTACATTGTATAAAAGTTACATGGTGTGTCAGTGTGTGATAGTAGTAATGGATCTCATGTGTTTGTGACCACTAATACAACACATCAGTATTTCTAAGATTTCACAGCTATAAGAAGCCCTATTGCTTTACAGGAGCAGTCTTAAGAGATCTACTACAATGGCTTTAAAACATTGGATTGAACTGGCTGTAGAGAATGTGATGGCCATGATGTCCCATTAATGGGCCCCTTTTACTTCAATATGAATGCTATCCAGAAAAACAATTCATTGGGTAGTCACGAATAATACTATTTTGTCTTTATGTTGATCCCCTTTTAAAAAAGACAAAATTTAAATATATAAACATATGAAATGTATAGATAAATATAAAGAGATAGCTATGTTAATATGTAGTTTGATTAGAACTGGATTAAGCAAAGAAAATCTAAAAGCATCACAATATATCAGCATCATTGAATAAAATACTCATTACAGTTTGCATTTATGTTGTTCTGAAAACAATCAGTAAGAAAGCCATATACAGCAGGGAACAAGTCTCATTATTTTTACCTCAGAGCCTAGGAAACTAAGGTTCAGATTCACTTAATGATGAGCCATATTCAAAAAATCTCAGGTGAAGAAGTCAGCTGTTCTGACTCACAGTTTTTACCTAGTCAAGAATCAGAAAAGCTTGGGAGCAAGATAAGAAAACTATATAAAAACAGTGGATTTTCATTTGGGCCTGTACTCAGAGGTTATAGTGAGCAAAGCACTGACTCTCCTGTTTGCCAGTAGTCCTAATCAGCCATATTAGCATTAAACAGATTAGCTGGTATAAAATCATCCTCTGTTAAAATAACTCTGAATTATACTTGTATGTTGGAGAACAGAGTCCAAGTGAATAGTGCCTTGTTCTGTTTCTTGTTTAATTAATCTAAGTGTATTTAAAGCAAGCAGTAATTCATCAGGCTAAAAAATCCTGAAATGTTCCATATCATAGTTGCAGCAAATTCACCTACATGCAAGGAAAGCCTCATTTCTCGCTTCCACTGGTGTTACATTAACATGGCTTGAGCTAATCCTTAACTCATTTTAGTGTGACAGGAAAAACAAACTTCAACTCTTCTACAAAAGGCAGCTTTAAATTTGCTGCATTTTTTTTTTTAATTATTTGACTCTGGTTTCAAATCAACCTTGGCTATAGATATAACACAGTGACAGACTTCGTTCTGGGCTGAGATGAGAAACAGTTAATTTTACATAAAAAGATAATTTGAACTTTAAGGAGCCTTTGATAAGTACATGAGGATATAAGACTAGATAGACAAAAGTTTGTTATGAAACCAAGCTAATGTATCATCCAAGATACGGATAAGATGCTGCTCCAAAAGAAACACCTTCCTGCAACCTGGAGAAATACTTTCCTTCTTTCAACAGCTGAATGCAGAAGAAGCAGCTCCACAATGCTGGGACTTGTCCTGCAACAAAAGTGGTGTTGGTCCATTTAGTAGAAGTCTCAGTCATGGCAGGGAGTAAAGCACCAGGACTGCTGATATTTTCAAATCTCTTAGCAGCAGTAACCACACAGCAGCTTTTCTGAAAAATAAACAAAACAAGAATCCAGTTAATTCAGCAGTGTATTTTTTTATTTGGTTAAGTGTTCCAGGACAACCACAGGGTGGTTTCTTTGCACACAAAGAAACGAAAGCAGCACTGAAGCTTCTTGCTTACAAAGATCCTTGCAGCCACCTTTTTTGTGAAATGTTTTATACAATATTATAAAGACAAGGCCTCTTTGGTAAGTGAAGAATTGATCCTGTAGGTCCCTCTTTAAATGCAGCTACTCTGCTTTTTTGCCTTTCTTGTCATACAGATCGTAGCATGAAAAGGCATATTGCAAACCTCTCCATTTATTTGTGTTACCACTGCAAGCATTTATAATGCCAGGTCTAAATCAACTGGCACTTCAGTACATTATTTTGAGTTAAATGTGGTAACCATACTACTTGCCTGATAAAAATAGCTAAAAAGATTCTTTAAAAATAAAGCACTGCCATGACTTTAGATCCACTCATTAAGTAAACTCAAATAAACTCCAAAAAGAAAAACACCCAGAGAGGAAATAACACTGCAAAAGCCAAAACCAGACTTTCCTGCAAGTTAGATCATGGGTAGGTTACTATGTTACAAAGCTATTAAAAGTTTATTTAAAAATAATTTTGACTGCTGTTGGACTGTCAATTTATCTCAAAGTTGACTCTGGTGGTAATAGAAAATTGTGTAATACAGTGCTTCCTGCATTAGAGAAGGAGAATTTTCATCATTTTGTTGCTCTGCCTGTTGCCACAAGTTAGTGGCTTGAAATGAGAAATACAGGTAAAAACACTAGTCTTGTAACAGGCCAGGAAAACCTGTTTAGAAAACAACTATGTAAAAGGACATAGGTGCGTGGATCAAAGCTTCATGGAATCTGTCTCAGCACCAGTGAAGAATCACAAAGTGGTATTAATTCCCACTGGATTTCCACTACAGAAATTGATGCTCAGATATTACCACATCAGGAAGTTATATGGCTTCAGAGAGCAAGGAGGATATAACAATGGTTCCTTAGTCCTTACTGGCCTCCACTGTATCATGGAAAGGCAGTTTCAAGTTCCTGAGACAGCTCATTTAAACATCATTAACTTCTGTGTTACTACACTACACTGTATAAAATCTGTTCTAATCTTACTTAGTCAAAACAAAACAAAAATTCCAACCTCTCACAATACTCTCCTTTTCATGTATTTCTGGACAAAACTTGTTGCAAAAAAACCCCAATACATAACTTGCCCCACCAAGCAGATTATGGATGATGGCACCATTAAAAACTTGCTTGTGATGAAAGGTAGACTACTTTTATTTAGGCATCCTGTTGTTACTCATGACACACTACTAAAAGGAAGTGGTTTTACAGTGTATGTGTGTGTTCTCAGCCTAATTCACATCTTGACCCTCCACTGAGTTTTGCCCAGAGATGGCCTCCAGAACTTTTGAGTGGTTCCCATGGTTCAACACAGGCACCAACTTCTGTGGTAGTTGGTAAAAGCAGCTGTGGGAATTGGTGTACTAGTTTATGGATATACTGCACCGTCTGAGGTAGCCTGACTTCACTCAGTCACTGGCTGAGTGAGTATGCTTGGTTAAAGACCAGAGATAGAACATGAGAGCAGACTTGAGACTCCCTGGTTCCTGGGGCAGGCAACCAAGCCAGCCTGAGAACCACTAATGAAGTGTTTGTTAATGAAAGGGCAAAGACAAGGAGCCAGGAAAAAAGGACAGACAGAGAGAGAGATGCTCTGTCAAAATTGTTTGGGTTGCTAAAAGGGAAGATGAGTTCCCTGTCAGAACAGGGTTCTCAGAAGCATGGAGCTGCTTCTTTTAGGGGACACCTTGCTTTGATTTAGCTGCAGTTAGTGGAGCTGCCCTAAGGGTCTGGCCCGTGCCTCTGCTAAAAAGTTATTACTTTTCATATTTCTACCTTTTTAAAACTATACTTCTAACCACAGCATGAAAACCTGAAAGCTTTCAACACTGAAAAATTATTGGGTGAAATCCTGCCCCATGAGAACCAGTGGGAGCATTACCATTCTCTCTGAAATGGCCAGGGTTTGCAGCACATATGGCTTCAGATACTTCCATTTTTTTGCACATTACTGTTCCTTGGTATAAGTGATAGGGCCAGTTTACATTTTGAATGATTTCCAGACAGCAGTAGGGATGGTGGTGGTGAATACAGTTTGGACAGTGCACTTTGGATTATGCAAGGTTTTCAGCTGCCCACTGATCCCTTCCACAAGGGCTACAGCATTTATGTCTGAATAAACACTTGGGACCTGAAACAAACCTTCTGTTTGGCAGCTCTTTCAGAGAGGTTATTGAGCCACGGATGCTTGAGACACACAGTCACCTTTAGCCTTTTTCTAAGGGAAAAGAAAAAACAAAATAGAAATAAAGATATCATTATCAGAGCATTAACTGAAAATCAATCACATCTTACCTCTACTTAAGGGAATGGCAGAAGAACACTGCAACATCAGCATGTTTAGTGAAGCTATTTTGCAAAGCCCAAGAAGTGTGAATAAAAAATACTGGAGAAGATGTGAAGGANNNTAAAGGACAACATGAGTTGTAAGGTTTGTATTAAGGTAGGGTTTCCCCAAGGAAAAAATTGGTGATAGGAAGCAGCAGAGTATAGCTTGTGTTCTTGCAGCATTTGGAAAAGACTGCCTCTTCCCCAGATTGCAGAAATCAGAGTTTCACTGGAGCCCAGCTAGAGGAATCAAATTGTATCCTATGAAACTCTCCAAAGAGATATTAACTGCAACAAACCCTNAAGGCATCTTGGCATATGCATCCTAGGCAATATAACAATCATTTTATTTAACATAGATGTGCTTGGCCTGCAAAGGAAGAAGTGAATATTGCACTTCAAATGCTATAAAAATCCTAAAACCTTATTAAAATTATCCCCTTGTGAACCACTGAACCACAGAGTGGAGTCACTTAGAAACAGCCAACAGCAAGGTCACCAACAGTGTAAATCTCAAAAAAAATTACTGACTACTCAACATAGGATTAACCAAAGTGATATAAAATCTC
>WEIV01015518.1:60223-84745 GCA_013390005.1 Calyptomena viridis
TTAAGTTTTGTTTCACAGCAAAAACATATTCAGGTAACTTCAGAGCATTTTATGGATGCAATGAACAACATCAACGAAGTGGCACCATAATATTCTACATAGACATAAAAAACTTAGGTAAGTCATATTAGCTCTGCAATGNAGGGACTGAACATTTCAAGTAGTCCATGAATTTCTAAAACACAGCAGCCTTGCTCTTTGAACAGAAACAGAGAGATGACTGACACAGTTCGACCTAGAAACAGCTTACAAAGCAGATACTGAATTCTACTTACAGCATATAAGCAATGACTCCTAAACTCCACATGTCTGTAGGAAAAGAGACAAACTCATAATTCACAACTTCAGGAGCAAGAAATTCTGGAGTCCCAAAGTTAACTCGAAGTTTTTCCCTGGGTTTGTACCTAGGAAATGGAAACATTAACAGAGGACATCAATTACAGGTCCTATTAAAGTTGCATCGTAAATTGTCTAGTACTTAAGAGGGATTCCAGAAGCATACAGGAAATTCAGTAGGAAAACGAGGACAAACAGAAGTACAAAATAAAAATAAATATACCCATATTGATTGAAAAAAGTTTGCAAGCTTAATATCATACTAGGGCAAAATGCAACTGTTATAAAAAGGAAGAAATTCATATTTTAAGGACATCTCAGAACAGCTCTTACCATCCTTTTGGGACTTCTCCATATCATAGGCATGAAATTTTTAACCAGTAAATCCTTCACTGATTGAAGGATTTGAAAATAGCACCTAATTAAACTAGAAGTGATACACCATGGGATATATTGTAACAGTCCTTGATGGTATCTTACACTGTCTTTTGAAGAATCCCTTAATATTGCAGACAAGAGACTACACAAGATGTACTATTTTAGCTGTTCCAAGATAGTTATATGCCTGCTTAGTCAGAATAGCCCTCTTTCAACCTTATACCTGAAAAAAAGGCTTCAGAACAAATCCTTTTCCCTCAGCTACAAACATTCCATATTAAAAGATATCCCTGGTTAAAAGAAACAATTACATTTGTCCTAAGAACAGTAGAAGACCATTATGTATCAAATACATCATCATAGGGATGCAATTCATTTTTCATTGTTTCCTAATTCATTCATGATTAATGAGAACACATGCATGTACCTTCTTGCCAATCCAAAATCAATAATTTTTATTTGATTTGCCTCTCGGTTCACGCATAGGATATTCTCAGGCTGCCAAGAGAAACAAAAGAAAAAGAGCACTTTCATGAGAAAAAAGTGTGAAAAACTGGGCTTTTAGCAAAGTAGGGAGAAAAATAGTAAAAAACAGAGCAAATATCTCATAAGCACCTTTTGCTTTCCTCCTTGTTCAGATTTCTCTGCATGGGTAGCCCCCTTGCTGTTAAAGAGCAACTGGAGCTCTGCATTTTGTGCTTTGCAAGTGCTTTTTCTTCTCCATGGCTTTTCAATTTGACATAAGGCAGCAGTTCAGATAAAGAACTCATTAGGGGCAGGGGAACAGGGAATGCAGACTTCCAAAGAGACATTTCAGGATGCTGTCACTGTGATTCTACAGACCTTAATAAGCTGACACTGATTTAAAAAAAAAAAAAAGAAATTTGATGGGCTTTGAAATTTATCTTACAGCTTTCCATTTCTGAGTTCACAAATGTTCTGTCAGATTGAACATTAATATATTAAGCTAGTCACATCAACTTTATGGTTTTCTCAGACGTTTTAGCAAGAGATAGGATTCACAGGTTAAATCTCTCTGGATTTTCATAGGACCAAATGCTACTCTTCACTTTCCTGGCAGGAATCCTTTAACTTCCAAGAATTACTACAAATTCATACAGAAGGAACTGAGAAGAGAGATTTGGCCAATTGTCTTTGAAATGTAAATACCTAAAATACAGTCTCATATTCACTGCCAGCACTTTTATAGCTACTCTGTCTTATTGCTCAGTGAGTCCTCCTTGAAACAAAACAGACCTCAACACTTAAAACATTAGTTAACCTTTGTCACCATTACTAATTCATTTTACATGTAGGACTTTTAAACACCATATGTCCATAGTTTCCGAGGTCCTGGACGATTATGGTCAAGATTATTTTCTTTCAATTTCAAGCTTTCTTTCCCCAACTCATTTGTTACTTACAGCAATCTATGAACAAGCAAAACAGAAGGGAGAAGCTGTAGCTGGCGAGCACATGAAAAGAGGTCTCTGGGATTAATTTCTTGGATTGTATATGTATCTTTTTGTCAGCAGTTTGACCTCATATTAAAACTGTGCTATCTCCAAGGTCATAATTAATGTGTCCCAAAGAACCGTGTGAACTTCTGTTTGACAGGTTTCTAGGTAACTGGATGTTTATAAGGAGAGAGAAAAGTGAGTCTGGTCATTGATCAGCTACTGAAGCAGGTCCCAAAAAGCATCTGCTCATTTGCTTAACCACTGCAATAATATATATGCTAACAACATTAAAGATGTACTATATTAACTCAGTTGTTACAAGCCAAAAACAGCAGCCATAATAAAAATCTCACCAAAGAGAAAACCATCTTGTGCGCTTTTTGTTTCTTTTTGCTTTGTTGTAAAGCTCAGGGATGACTAGGAAGCTTTATAGCCAGTCATAAAACTAAAGACATCATCCCTTTTTACTCCTGCACTAAATAGAGGTAAGAAACAAGTCTATTATTTAATAAAAACTTTGGTTAAGGGAGAAAGAGCCAACTCCAGTGTACAATTTAATGAAAAATAACAACAAATGTTTTCTCAGGGGTGATTGTTAACCATTTACAGTCAGCTAGAGTTAAGAATATGGAACTGGTGGATTTGTTTTTAAAAACAAGTGAGGAGACTTTTTGTGTATATAGTCAAATAGTTCATATAACTAAGCAGAAGGTCTAAGCACATAGTAGATCTGCCATCTTTCTCTGGGCTTTCAGCTACACCAGCAGTTATTGACTAATCCAATCCAGACATACTGTATTCATTACATTAGCCACTGAATATTTTTAGTTCTTTTCTTTTAGCAGGTACTTCTTAATGTACTTTCCCTTAATCTGACTATCCATAGATACCTTTTCATGACCACAGCAGTTTAGTGTTGTCCTCAGAAAGTTGTACAGGATTTACACTGACAGTGAATGGCCCTTGAATTTAGTTCCATGCATTCATATCCTGATTTCTGCATAGCAAAAAATTGGGATAATTGCTACCCCATGGCTGATGTGTAAAACAGGTGTCTTGTGCACTGGAATTAAATAGTATTTGCACAATATCTTGAGATCCAACTGTCAAAATTGAAAATTGGAAGGTATTTGTACTCAGCTGCTGGTTTTCTGTAAAATCACTCTGTGGAAAATTCAAGTACCAAGAGGCTTGATGACATATGACCACAATTCTCATCTAATTTACTTAGTCCTGTAGTAATTCATCTCAATGTGGTTAAAGTAAACATGCATTGATATAAGGAAAGCAGAATAAGGCCCCTTGTTGTTTCTGCCATGGGAATCTGCTAAGCTGTACAACCTACCATAAAGAATAAAAATTTCCACATCTGTCATTACCCAAAACATACATTTCATACTCTACCTTGAGATCCAAATGAAGAATGTACATTTGATGCATGTACTGAATTCCCTTGCAGATCTGTTTTATGAATGAGATTGTATCCATCTCTGTCAAATTGTAGTTTTCATCAATAATTCGGTCGAATAACTCTCCCCCTTCCACACTGAGGAGAGAAAGACAACAATGTGGTGACTAAGTCCAATTCCAGCCCCATGCAGTTAGATTAATACAGAATTTACACTACTGGCTATTTTCATCATTCACAGTCAAGTTCAGTAAGATGAGTCTACAATATGAGCTTGTACTCTGATTTGAACTGTCCAAAAACTGGGTTCTTCAATTGACTTTAAGGCAGCTATTTTGTGCCTTGTATCCCAGCATAAAACCCACATTTATCCATTCAGGCACCCAGTATAAGCATGAGGCACAACACCTACATCTGGCTCCTCTTTGGTGTAAAAAGCCTTCTTATTTGCCTCACGGAATTGGAAATATTCTGAGAGGTTTGTTTCTTAACTGACACAAATTAAAATTATAAACTAAAGAGAAGATGTATAACATAGCTCTATCTTCAAATGGAGCAGTGGCTTTACAGTACCAGTAATGTGGTACACCACTGGAAAATAATGCATAAATGGCTGCATGGGAAAACTTTTCTCTTAAAGTCCCTTTTTTTTTTCTGTTGTTCCCAAGAACATTTTTCATACGTTTTTTCCACCTGTAAGACAGTCTATTTCTAATTTCAGAAGAAAGTAAGAAGGAAATTGACGATTCTAACAAAAGTGGTAAAGAAAGAAAGGGAAAGAAAACATACTTACTATTCCATGACGAGTACAATGTCATTTTTAGATTCGAAGGCATCATATAGCTGGATGAGGTTCACATGATTCAGCTGGTTCATTACATTGATTTCATTTTTAACTTCATCCTGTAAAGAATCATGAGTATTGCCTCAGGTGCCTTTTTTCTAAGAAAGCTACATGAAACAGGACATAGTTTGAAGCAAACGTACATCACCCTCATGTATTCACCTGTGGCAGCCAAATACAGGGCTTTCATTTTGTTGCTCCTGCAGTGGTAGATGTCAAGGCTACAGGAGCTACTAGACTGAACTCAGTGTGGGACTGCTTCACTAACAAGCTATTTGGTGGAAAAGGAAGACAAGAGCCCACATGGACAAGTAATGGGTTCACGGGGATATAAAGAAAACAAGAAGCAGAAGTTCAACCAGCTTTAGGTATACAAAATCAAGCTAAGAAAAGTCCAGGACAGTCCTCAAAGCCTAATTTTGCAATCAGAGGAGAAAGACTGGTAGCTCCATTCAGCCCAACTATTTTAAACATTCAGTTTAGGATGGGAGGAATCACTCTCTGATGTCAATTTCTCTCCATTGACTATAAAGGGATTCTTTGTGAACAGCTTGGCCACAGCTATACATTAGCAACTCTAGTTAGCTAAAACAAATCCCTCTCCTGAATGCCATTAATGACACCGTTGTCACACACAGGATGTCATGCGTGTCTTTCCTGTGAAAGCAAACCCCAGGTGGCCATGAGGTTTGCAAAACAGGCCAGACTAATTCCTCTTGTTTGTAGTTGTGTTGGTGTCAGAAGCCCAGATTATACCTGTTATTAGCAACCCCCACAGTGACATCAAGTCATCGCAGCAAAGGCTACAGTGTGCTTGGGAGGGAATATGCTATGTTTCAGGCCTGACAGATGTTTTTACTATTAAAAAAAAATAGAGACAACCCAAAAAGAGTACTTTGATGAGTTACTAGAAGTTTCAGAGGAGAAAGCAAACAGCACTAGAGTCAATGGTAATCCAGGACATCCTGTGTGTGTGATGGCTTGTAAGACACTTAGTCATGGTCTGTTGTGTAGCTGAAGAACACGTTGGGATCCCTTGGGTAACAAACTACTAATATCACACTCTACAAACCTTCTGTTTTGGACCTCTCGCTTTTATAATTTTGGCTGCTAGTTTGAGACCTGTTGCTTTCTCTTCGCATTTGTGCACTTGCCCAAATCGCCCTCTAGAGAAAAGAAAGAGGAAAAAAAAATCATCCAGCAGTACAGGTGTCAACTTTGAATGTAAACTACATTATGAACATAACATAAATTATCCTCTCCCTACCAGGTTCCACTTCAATTGCTCTATTGTTGCTATTTGTTGTGTAGATTATACTTGCTACTACTCATCTAGGAACACCAAAGTCACACACTGTTTTATCTGCTATTATCCCACTCGTATAATTCACTACACTCACCTCATAATATGCAATGACTAATGCCAGGAAAACCAACAAATTGTAAGAATAATGACTCACTTATGTGCTCAATCTGCCCCTCTCCATCGCATCATTCTCCTCCATGGGAGGGTTGTGATTTTGTGATGAAACAAAGCCTTACCCAAGAGCATGCTGCCATCAAAAATTACAATATCCCTCTCTTCTAAACAATGTCAGCATGAGAGATCAAGTAACTACATGGCCTGTCAGATTAGCCTGCTAATCTATCTGCAAACATGCATGTGGTTTCAGGGGTGTGACCCATTGAGAGAAAGAAGACTTCAGCATGTTTCTACATCCTGCTGGGTGTAATGTGAGGTAAAATATTACAGCATCCTAGGAGCCCTGTCTTCTGAGGGCATGTGGCTGACCTAGAACAATACCAAACACAGGCCAAGTTTGCTGGTGCCAAATAGTAAGCCAAAATTCACTCACACTGTAAAATCAGCCTCCCCTTTTCATCCCTCTATAAAGCACTGTAAGAGCTTAGACTTTCATGACTTCGTCTCTAGTGGGGCATATTGCCTCCATTCACCTCCCAAGGTGCTTGGCTGCAATTTTATGCCTTGCTTTCCAAGTTGATTTACTTTGCCTGACTTACCCTCCCAGAATTTCATCTTCGTTGACATTATAATAATTGTTGATTCCCACCCTTTTGGCTGAGACAATCCGGTGATCAAATGGTGCTGGTGGAGTAGGAAGATCATCTACAAAAGACAAAACACAGATAGCATATGAGTGGTCACATGCAGTGCTCATCTGTCTCATATTTTTGTACCTTGTTTCCCCAAATAAGTTCATTTAAGAACTGAATACACTCAAGGTGAGCTTTATAGATAGGTCTGTCTTTGTTTTTTAAGAAGAGTTTTATTTCAGAAGCTCTGGCTCAGAAAAAAAAGTTGTTCTTGGGGAGCTACACTACTAAGACAAGGACTCCTTTATTAAGTTATCATCTTCTGCACAGCAGTAGGAAGAGGCAAAGTGAAGACCAGCAGGCTACATCAATATAGCTTCATGCCCACAAAGGGCCTCAACAATTCAGCCTTATTTCTGATTTTTAAAATATTTCTTCCTCCTCGGGGACTGTTAATAGATGAGGATGTACTGGAACTCTCCAATGGGAATAGAAACTGACCTCTCCTCCAGGCCCAGCTAAGACAGGCTATTTCCCAGTTTTTGCTGTTCACAGTGAAGAATCCCCTTCTCTGCTCATTGACACAACTTGTACTAATCATCACCTTTAAAGATCACATTTAGAGCTTGTGCACATGGGGGAGTTTCACCCTGGCAGACAGCCCTTGGGGTTTCCAGCACGGCTCAGGTTCTGGTGTGGTAGGACACATGGCAACTGACACATGCTGCTCTGAAGGATTTCTGTCCTTAAAAAAAGATGGCAGATAAAAGGTAAAAAGGGGCACAGAGAAGGGATGGGTTCCTAACATCACACTGCAACAGCTATGGAATTTTTGCAGGTCTCTGGTATTACTGTCTGGACTTCCACATGCTGGACCTTTCTGCCATCCTGATGTCAAAATCCCTGCTGAAGACCAACCCTCCATGCCTAATTTGGACTTTTTGCAGAGTGTTGTGACTTCAGTTTCATACCCACGTTGTTTTTCATTTGATCGATATTCCCGAGAGTGACCTTTGGCTGACCAAGGTGACAAATACTTCTTCAACTGTTTGGGAGGGCTACAGCCCCAGTGTTTCAACATAAGCTCTCTGGTTTGGAATGCCAGCTGCTTTTTGTGTGAGGCTTGTTGAGCAATTTTAAAACCATTCATTACCCCAGTGAAAATGATCAAAAACACAAACAAAAAAAAACCCATGACAGCATGTAGCTGGCAAGAACACTTTGGTCATTAATGTAGCAGTAGATTGTCCTTATTCACAGTGAATGTCCATTTTCCAGGACTCCAGCTGTGTACCTAGATTTTTTTTGACAATGTTAATAACTTACATGGTCAGGAAGTTAGTTCATGGTCAAGGAATTGTGAAAAGCTGGGGCTTCTGGAAGTTTGCCACCTACTTGGGATTCGGCAGAGTTTGAATTGCACGACCATAAGTATGGGTATTTGTGCATTACTGAGACCCACAAAATGCCAAGAAAACCTCTACCCTAAGGCAGAATTTGACTTTAACAACATGAATTCCAAGGGCCCCAGCATGTGACAGAAAAAATGTCTTTCTGAAAGCTCAGCTCCAAACCATTGCCAAACTTTGGGCATGGAAATGTTCGCTTAAAGAGGCCAGACCACTTTTTAAAACTATGTGCAAGTTTTTGCCTTCAAGATGTTCCCAGAGACAGACCTTCTACTTTTCTTTTCCTGCAAACTGGAAGGAATTTTTCCTTAAAGAATGACCTTCTATTACAGATCAAAGATGATCCAGCAGAGACACTCTAACCTTAATGCCATCCCTAACAATCTGCCAGAGCTCAGGACAAGTTTACAGATGTTACCATTTGAGTACACTATCCCCTCTTTCCTGCTAGGAAAAACTATCACAAACATGTAACAAATGTTTCCCTTCCCCACTTTCCCTCATCCCCAAAGCAAAGAAATTCATTCTGAGTCCTATGCATGCACATGCACACACAAATAGCTTCACATCTTTCAGGCCACCCCTTTATGTGCTACAATTTCTTACAGGGATAGGCACTGAAATTCTCAAGCTGGAGGTCTGATGTTAGAAATCTTTGCCTCACCACGGTGAGCACTGCTTCAGAGTTCAGTGCCTGAGCACCATTTATCTGACTGTCCAGCAGCATCACTCAGGCTTTCACACAGAAGTGTATTTCTTTACTTTATAGGCTGCAGCTCTCATTTCAGATTACAATGGTGTGAATATGAGCTAGCAGGTTTTTCAGGCTACCTCAAGAGTGTGGCAGATTTTCTCTTAACACACATTCTCAGCACTTCCATAGGTCAACCAATTCTGCCACACATGATATAATTTCTCCCTCCGCTTTATACTTTGTAGTTTTAGCCCTTTTGTCAAAAGAGGGAGAGAGGATAGTATTAGTAGAGTAGTTGTGGCAGAAGCAAAGTAATTGTGAAAAATTTCTGACAGAACAGAAGCCTCTAAGAATTCAAACAAGCAGAATCATGCTATTTCTCATCAGCTTAGTATGTTCTCCGTGAACAATTTTTTTCCATCAGAGCTGCCATGCACACCTTTTTCTCCTACCAATTGCAATCATGAAATTATTCTCTTCTACAGATATTTCTCCCTGCTCATCACTGTGATACCAGTGGAATCAAATACTTTGCCTTTAGAATACTTCCTTTAAGAGATTTTTATAGTTTTACTTATGCCATCAGCACTTTCTGCAACTACCCTGCTCTTTTTGTTATCATCTTTGATTAGACCTTCATTGTTCACTCGTGCTTACTGCTACCACTATGCTCACAATGGCAGGCCTGCTCAGTGATTGAATTTTAATTTCCTGTACCTTTTTCGCAGCTTTTACACCTGCAAGGACAAAACATGGCATTAGTGCAGGATACACTTAAAGCAGAGCAAATTTAGAAACACAGGTGAAAAATGCCTACACATATAATGCATTCAAATAACATTAAGTTATTTTGTTTCATATTGTAAAATAAACTGCTTTAATATTCACTTTGAGAAATAAAAATGGCCCCTAAATTAATCATGACAGCAAGATGTTTCTCAGTTACTGAATCCCCACCTGAATTCTTCTAAACTTAACATTTGCAATCAATCTCACCTTTAAAACAAGGGGAGAGTATTGAAATTTCACTTTGTTCATCTAGGTTCCTGAGAACCTAAACCTGCTTATCCCTCAAGGGCTAGATAGCAATGCAACAAAGAAAGAATTACAGCAAACAAATCTATCAGTTTAATTGCCTGGGCTAAGTTTCACATTTTTATGTTATCCCTTAAGTTACTACATTTTACAGTAAGTCAATTCCCAACTGGGAATGGCCTAATTGCCTATGGTCTAATCTAACCTTATTTTGCTCATATGTTATAAGACACTGCAGTATATAAATATAACAATGGGAGAATTCTCAGAGATAAAGAATACCATAACGTAATTCCTATGTTCCAAACATATTTCCCAAGCAAACACTCAAAGCACACTGCTAATACCATGTATGGTAGAATATTTGCCTGCCTTTTTTTAAGAGTATAATTTCACTTAGAACTCAGATCAGTGAGATAAACAGGTTTTTCACTTTTGCATTGGGTGAAATTTTCAATAACATTTATACTAACCAGCCACTTTGACTTGAAATTTGAACTAACCATTTTTCTAAAGCATGAACTATAAATTTTCCTAAAGCATGGGTCTCTTAAGAATGTGCAATTTGAGCTTTGGACCTTACCTTCCCTCTGATGCTTCTTGATCTGCCTCTGATGCTTCTTGATCTGCCTCTGATGCTTCTTGATCTGCCTTGATGCTTCTGATGCTTTGTTCTGCCTCATTTTCCTTTTGGGAAGGGGCTGGTGGTTCCTCAATGCTTTTTTCACTCTTAACAGCATTTTCCTCCTTGTCATTCTCCCTCTCCTCTTGTCGTTCATCTCCAGGCACCTGATGTTCCTCCTTCCTCTCCTCATCTGCTGGGGACTCACTCTCTGTCTCCTGCACAGTTAGCCTTTGACAAGCATCATCAACAGCATCTTTTTCCTGCTGCTTTTCTGCAGTGAAGGATTCCTTAATAGAGTTTCTCCTATATTCATAATGACTTTTAAAAGCCAAATTTTCTTCTTTATTCTCTGACCCTTCAGTATGAAATTCAGGAGGATCCACTTCAAGAAGAACAGAACTTTCCCTCTTGGTATTTTCCTCATTGAGCTTATCAACTTCTTCTTCCTGAGGGCAGGACTGGCTCTTCTGGATGACTCCCTCTGTAAGTAAAGATATTACAAAGGAATCTGTCAGTGGTTTTCTGATAGTCAGTAACAATATTAAGGGCTGCACACTTAGCATAGCTTTTGTTGCATTTTGAACTAGGCATTTGCTTTTCTGTCCCACTTTCAAGGTCAGTGCAAGTGTCTCCCAAGCAAGAGCAGACTGCTTATTCAAAACAGGGATATCATGGCTCACAAATGCTTCCTTTGACACATAGCATAAGATGTTTTTCTCACTCCAAATTATTGTCAGTCAAGTCAAAGTTAAAAAACTCCTCAGGCAAAGCACTTTTTTGAGCAGTTTGACACCCTTTGCATAGGTGTGTGAAAAGTAAATTGATGTTGCTTCAACAATTCTCATTCATGCTGATGAGCACATATGTAACCCAAACAACTTCACTGGAGCTGCTCAGGCTATTTCTGTGCTATTTCTTAGGAATTAGAAACTGACAGAGAAAAAAATAGTCTAACCTGTTGAATCTGGTGGCTTCTTTTCTTTTGTTTCTGTTTCATTCAAATGTAACTTTTCTCTGACGATCTGTGGAGAAGGCAATTGACATATTAGTCAATGTATAGAGTGTATATGCTGTATTGGTACACTGTTGTATGAAATTGCAGCTTGATTTTTTTTTTTTGTCAAATACAAATATTCTGTATTTCAGCTCACACATTTTGTATAAATTACATTCCTTATTTCAATCACTACCAAGCTGATTGAATTGGTACCAGTGTAAAGCAAGAGAAATTATCTCAGTTGTAATCAGCATTGGTGTTGGAATAAAAGCAGCCCAGAAAAGCTTAGGACTGAACCTCAGACACTAATATCCAGATACAGAAATATCCAGAAATGAGCTGTTGCACTGGTTTTTGCCATTAAAAAAACAAGGTTAAAAGAAAGGTCAGAATATTTAATATTCTAGAAAAATGTTCAGTCTTACTGACAGATATCAAAAAATTTCTTGCTGCTAATCAACATCTGGTAACAGGTTTTGTAATGATGCAACAATTTATTACGGTCTGACTGAGACGGTAACCAGGAATTGGAGCATATAAACCATAAATTCAGCTTTGTAGCCTTCTCTTACCTACATTTTACAATGTTGCAGTGACATCTAGAGGTGCTTCATACCAATCCAGGTCTTCAGAAAACCTCTGCTATTATTGCTACCTTCCTGGATATTTACTGCTATTCCTGTGCTGTGTGTTTTTTTCATTGGGCATTCCTAGACCTGTTAGTAGGACAGTGACCACAGCACTCCATAGTGTCTGCTGTTGTTCAGTGCTCCTTATTCATCTGCCTTCTTTCTCTCACAGTGCTGTGAAACTGGCACTATCACTATTATTAAGAGATCCGCAGGGTGTGAAAAATGCAGATACATCCAAATATTTTCCAGAGGGACTACCAGCTAAAGCAGTCTTATACATATCCCAACAAAATCTGCAGGGTCAGGCACATAATTTTGAGTATCTTAATCATGTGAGCAGTCCCACAGCTCATTCATATTGTACTCTGGTCATGAACCAGTCCTATTACTAAACATTTTTTCTGGTAAGCCCTCTGCATTTATTTATGCTTTGTTTTTTTATTTTAATGTCATCAGGCTACATAGAAAATAGGCATGAAACCAAAGAAATGTGTATCCACTATAAACAGAGTTCAAGGGAAAGGAAATTCCAGGAGAAGCAAAAAGAGTTGAGAAAAACTGGATGTAACTGCATGGAAGGATTTCAACAGGACTTGTTCTGAAAATTTTGATCTGTAAGGGACAAGGAAACTGTAATATGAGCATAAGACCTGAGACTGACAATTATTTGGGATGCATTTTGTCCCAGGAAGTTTGCATTTTACGAAATGAAATAGGCCTCAGTACAACTAGGTAAGTACCCCTGAAATAGAAATCAGAGTCTTGTTCCTACAGAATTAAATATAAATGTAATGATTCCAAATGGATTATAGGGAATCAACCAATGCTCATTCTGTTATTTTAATGGTGAAAGGCATTAAAAAAATAAAATAAAATAAAAAAAAACTGGGAAAAACCTCAGATTTATTTATTCTGCAATGTAATGCATTCAGATTCCTGTAAGTATGTCAGCCTCACCATACCACTGAGGACATCAGCTCTGATCAAACAGTCAGCTGAGCAAATAGCCAGAGAAATGGCCTCCAAGTTCTTTGATGCACAGGGCCAGATTTCACTTCTGCATTCAGAATTAATTGCAGACACACAACACTTTCTACTAAATGTTGCTGTAGTTTGCAGGTGCGAAATACAGAAGCCAGATTTTGGAAATCTGTCTAGTGGAAGGAACACTGGACGATGCTGAATAGCTGAGAGTGCCAGGGCATTACATAAATTACTAACATGTTTATTTCTGATCTCTTACATTTTAATAGCACCATTTCTGGTCTCTTACATTTTAATAGCAGATGAAGAACTCATACTAATTTATATGAGGGGGGGGAACCACAAATGAGATGTTTACTGCTGTCCTTTGGAATCAATTTGCAATAAATATAGGGGATAGAATAAGAAATACAAATATAAGGAATAGATATTGGACTATTTATGTACACATGAGTAGTCTATACATGAACATCCCAGTTTTCTACACGTTCTGCTATTTTTAGCAACATGTGACTTCAGCTTGTCAAATCTTGACCTGGCAATAAAACCAGGAACTTTTGTTCATTATTTCTCCCCTGTAAAGGCTGGGGGTTCACCAGTTTCTCTGGAGCTGACAGACTTCAATGCATCCTTCCCATCCCAGCCACAGGAGGTACAAAGACCTCCTTGTAGTTTGTCAGGGGCATGTGTGAAATCTGACCCCAGGGCCCAAAAGCTATGACACTCTTCTGAAAATCATACCTGAAAGGTGTGGTGGTTTGCTAATGGCATCTACCATCTACCCCACCTGTAACCCTTGTCCCACTCCTCTTCCCTCAGCCTGTGCCTTCTTCAGGCAGGCTGTGCCTTCTTAGGCATCTTTTTAACCTCATCCCTAATAATATTTTATTTATTTATGTATTATTCTTCCCAAACGTTAGTGGCATGTAATCTTTTCCAGTCCGTATTTTCGAAAACTATAGGAATCAATATTCCTTAGTGGAAATTATGCCTCCACATTATTTTTTCCCCTTTCTTTAATGACTTGAATATGCACAATTGAGTTAATGGCACTACAGTCATTTTTCCTATTCGTACAAGCCAAAAGCTTTCAATGAATTTTTAATTTTCATTTCACAGAAGATTAAATATGAAAATTTGCATTGCGACCCTGGAAAATATACCAAAGCAAAAAGGTGTTTGTATCCACACAATCTGGTACTGTGTCTTCAAAAATACATTTTCCAGACTTAAACATACGCTTTCCTACAAAATATTGCTAGACTCTAAGTAACAGAGACAGAATAAAAGCCCAAGTGATGATACAGAACAATGTCAAATAATTCAGAACCTGAAACTTCAGTAGAGACCAATGGGGAAAAAAAAACCCTTTTGGAAATACTTAAATTGACTTTAGAAACTTGCAGAAATTGAGTAATAAGAAATTATATATATAAATATAATACATTCTAACAGAAATTTCAAATGCAGCAAGAATTAATGTCTTTTATAGACATCTGACTCCTTTTTAATGTGCTGTACATAGTTAAACTCCTTCTTTATACTGTAGCAGTCTTATCCTTGGAATGTTTTTTTAGCTAAATTTCAAACTTTTTTATTCACCTAATAAAACTCCTTGATTCTTTTTTTTCCTACTGCAAAAATTTTTGTAATGAATGGCTTCATGATGCAGCCCCAACCATTTAGTTAGGGGTCCTTTATCATCCCATCATATTTTTTTTATATCAAGACATTATTCCCAACTTCCATCTGCCAATAATAAGACACAAACCTTTGCATATGCCTAAGCCACATTTTAACTCAGTGTCATTTTGTCATATTCTTGATAGTCAGCAGAGCTATATTATGGCAAGATATCCTTGTTTTGGGTAAGATCTGATCATCACTCATTTATCAAAATTATTAAGTTGTTTGAGATTCATAATTAACGACTTTCTCTAAAAGCCAGAAATCAGTCATGGCCTTTGCCACCTGAGCACTGTACTGTGGATGCTCCCACTGTCTCCTCCTTGGTACACAGGAGGATGCATCACATACAACAGAGACCTTGGGGCAACCACATGCATGGTGCTGCCTCCTGAGCTATCCAAAAAGGCTGGAATCAACCCCCTTCTGCTCTTTTGTGTTCCTCTTCAACACACATCCTCTTTTTCTCCCAGAAATGTAAAATATTCATTGAAAGTAATTCAAATACAAACTTACAAATGCCACAAAACGTACACATGAGAATTCTGCTTTTACTGGCAGGTGGTACATCTGCTTCCATGTCATTATCTTTTTGCTACACTACAACTGCTGGCACCATTAGGCAAAGATTTTGGCTCTTCCATGATTTTTATAGAGTTCCTTGAAGTAGATAAATACATCATTCTTCTGTAAAAACCAAACTCAAACCACAAATATATTCTAATCACACACAAAAAAGAAACTCTGAACCATGAGAATCATGATTCCCCCAATAGGAAATACAAGAGAATTTCTATGTGACCTGCTGCCTTGAAAATACATCAGTAATGAGGTAACAGGCTGTGAAAAATCCCTCAGAACAACACCATCCTAGGGGAGAAGCTGAAGATCAATGAAGCAAAAGCCCTGTCCATTCCCCACTTCAGCTTGCTGACTTCCCAATGGCTGTACTGCAGAAGAAATGTCTGTTCTGTCTGAAATGGATGCTTCCTCTCACCAAGCCATTCTTCCCAAAACAGGGAATGTTACACTGAAGAGTAGAAAAGACTTGCATGCAGCCAGGTTCCTGAGCCCATGGCCTCAGTGACGATGCAGCATATTTCACTACCAGTAACAGGTTGATTCTAAACATCTCTACTTTTGCCTTGAGGTCTAGTCACTGCCATTTAACAGTAAGCATCAAGCATAAGAAGAGCTTTGGAGGCAGATTTTTTTAACTCTAATTGATTGGTATAATTTTAATGTCTCTGGAATACACAGAGGCATGTGCGCCTCATATGTAACTGTGCCATAACCTCAAAATTGTCCAGATGCTATTCTTCACATTTTTGCCATTACTATTAAATGGGTCACCCTCCAAAGTGGGTTCCACGATTGTCACAGTGTGAGAAAGGAGCAAAAGAAAATCCACTTTGAAGGCAAATAACTGGCAAATCTTTTTAACTGTGGGTGTAAGCCACCCACTACTCAAACTACTGAGGTAATTTTGGTTTTGCTGCAGTATCAGTTAAGTAGCCCCACTGTTGAGAGTATTTCTCAACTTTACTAACTTAGTCAAAGTAAGCTAGCAATGATATGAGTGGCAAATATCTTCAGACTTCTTGAACTGCCCTTCCTAAGCTGCTTCGGAGAAATCACACAGTTGGGAGATTTCCATTCAAAGGGTTATGAACTTAAGAAATTAAGCTTCAATGGTTCACTTTGAATTGGACTCCAGAAATGCAGGTTTCCTAATAATGCACTTCATTTCACAAGAAGGGGACTTGGGTAGAGGGGAAAGATCTGGGATTTTCTTATTTCCCCTTTATAGGTTGACTTTCTCCTGTGGCACCATGCAGAGCCCAGCGAATGGAATGTGGTGGGACTCCTCCCAGGCTCTGTCAGGGATGCTGCCAAGCCAACCATCACCACTCCTCCTCACTGCTGCACGTGTATGCAAACCCCAAAGTGCTGCCAGGATGGCACCAAACTAGTTGTGTTCCAGAGCAGCCACTCTTGTTGTTAAAAGTCATTGTGGTGGAGAGCCCACATTTAGTTGCAAGGTCACTCTCCTCCTAGAGGAAATAGTCAAGCACATGCCCCTACTATGTCTGATAGAGCCTGAGAGGAATCTCACTCGCAAAACTGCCTAAATGGCTAGGATATCTGATGACAAAAGGTGAATTTTAGATGACTGAAGTAGACAAAGACTTCTTGCCTGGGCAAATCCCTCCTACCACTGTCTCATCTCTTTGGGGAACTTTCTGCTTTTACAGGACTGCTCTCTGATGATTTGCCCTGCTTTGCTTTCCTGCATTTACCAGTTATTTCTTTATCTACATCATGAAGTCTCCCTAGTTTTGTAAAGGAATTGTAATGAATTCCTAAAATGATCACTCTAGCACATAGGCATTAATATCATGCCCATAAGCCACCTCATGTGGCATGCAGGTATACAGAAATCAGCTGTGCCTGTTTTGATTTCACACATTTCTCAGAGTTGTAGAGAGAGCAAAACCACAATTATAGTGCCCACGGCAAGATCCTATGCAGGGAACCTGGTAGAGCAGACAGCAAGTTATGAGAGTGAATGAAAACAAAATTAAACAGCATTCTGAACTGGAAGGGCATGAAACTCCTATGGCTTTCAGTAAGGGAGAAAATGGGGCAAAACAAGATGAAAACACTATCCTGAGAAAATATACCACTTTTATAGACAGTCAGAGAGACAATTATAACCCTAATACACTATAGCTCACTCAAAACCTGAAATACTTCTACCAAGAATATATTTAGATACAGGCATCAGTCCTGAGGGGAAGAAAAACATTCCCAAGTATAATGACACCTGACAATGCTGACCAGCTGCATTGCCCAAGCAGAAGACAACCCAACTGCTGAGATTCTGCAGAAAGCCTCTAACCCCTGCAGAAACTCTTGCAGACAGATTTAAAAAGAAAAACCAAACCAAACCACCAAAAATAAAAAATTCCAAACAAAAAACCTCGGTCAATCTGGAGAGAATTTAAATAATGCCTAAGGGACCTGTTAGTATTTGTAGGCAAAATGAAGAAATCAGAACAGGTATAGGCTAAGGTTGAATGAATCTTATAACACATGTGGCAAACAGCAGTTTCATTGTGGGTTCCTACTAAAGCAGTCAGTGATCTGCAATTGCAGTGTGATACCTGCACAGGGGGGACAGTGGCTTCAAGCAGAAAACACAGCTCCCACTGCCAGGGTGTCTTTAGTGTGGCAAACAGCCCCAAACTCCAAACAGTTGTTAATCCTACAGCAAAGCCTGTAGAAATGTCAGGAAATCAAAGTTACAGACACCTGCAGGCAACTGCAGGAAGTTCAACACTGCTTTATGACAGCAACAAAATGGACTTTCTTACTCTCCAGGTGAGTATTTAGGGTTTAACAGTATAGAATCCCTGAACTGTTTAATTGGGAGGAAACAAGTGAAGTATTATTTTACCCTCTTTCTTTATAAGTGGAAGAAATAGGACTGAAAATGGAGTTACAGAGTCATTTTGCTACAGGATTATCACAGAGTATTTAAAAAGGTGAATTTGAGGAAAACCTCAAGACTTTTAAAGACCCTTACTGTAGAACTGCTGATTTCCCTGGGTGGTAATAGTGACAAAATAACTTAAAACGACAAGTAATAGACGCTACTTCTCTCAGCCATGTGGTGAAAAGGTCATGTTGCACTCAGTGGAAAACGGCTGGGAGACATTTGGCAGCATTGACAAAGCATGAAGTGTCTCCAGACTACACAATATTATAACTCCAACTCAAACCAGAAATAAACTAAACTCCTCTATGAGGCAGTGGAGGTATTTCAGGATGGCAGTAAAAGACAGGAAAGCAGAAATTTGCTTCAGCAGAGAGCAATCCCTATATTTTGCAAGAGCACAAGATGTGCCTGTGGAGCCTGTGATCAGGAAACTGTTACAGCTGCTGCTGAAGCCAGAAGAGTTATTACACATCTCAGCTGCTTATCAACCCTTCTTTACCTCTCTCTCATTCCCCTCTTCCCTCCCCATTTTTCTGCCTCTTCCCCTCTTCTGCCTCATATAGGCAGCTGTCTACATGAACCGGGTCTGTAAAAAGAAACAGTTAGGACAAATTAAAAAACAATACTACATTAAGCAAAGTGAAGCACCTCTCTAGAGAAGGAAGGATGGAAAGGCAGGTGATTAAGCAGCATGTAAACATAATTCACTGCCTTATCTAGCTGGCCACCTATTGCACCACATCCTAGTAACTAATTCATAAGAGTTATTGGATTATTTTCCAGAACCAGGATGGGGACAGACAAGTATTTGTCAGACAGCTCAGCTATTAGAACTGAGACGTCGTTTGCTCATAGCTGGGGCAGGGTGGATGACAAATAGGCACATCATCCAAAACATCTGATCATCTCCAGCAGTGCATAGAAGGGGGTACTGTCCTTATGAATTAACTGTAGTGAATGGATTGCCTTGTTCACGTACGGAAACAGAATTCTGTGTATGTCTAAAGTGATTGAAGGGTTGCTCAGTGTTGCCATACAAGTCCATCTAGGATACAAGAGATGTTGTTCTTCCTGTCTGGCAGCTTGTACTTCTGCAGGGTCAGCATCATGTAAATTGTCATCAGGTGGGGATTTGAGTGAGGGATGGATGGGAATTGTGAGAAACAAAGATTGATATCTGCACAATGAGGTAAATTTGCTCATTGCTATGGCGTCAGGTATCAGTGGTACATTTCACATGTAAAACTCTGAAAGAGAGGACCCCTTATTCTTTTGCTTTTCTCTTTACTTTAATCACAGCTATATAAAACATCATTTGTAAATCTAGTTCAAATATGTGGCAGGAAGAGTCATGAACAAACAGCTTCACAGTGTCTCACGGACCAGTCTTCTGACTAACTTGCTCAGGGATGCTGTTCCTATCCCCTTACCCAGAGGAGAATCTTTTTGCCCCGAGTGCTGGCACACACTGTCTCCTACTAAGCTGACAACCAAGCTCAGCAGTCTCTGCTGAAGGATATCATACCATGTTCCATTACTCTTAATGCAGGGCTGACTTCAAGTCTGCTATTACTTAAACCCAAGATGACTAAGTGTTTACTAAAGCCAGCTGTTGTTCAAAGGATAGTTGTATAATTTTATTACGGCCCTTTTCTAATAAATCAAATGCACAGAGAGGAGGTAATGACAAGCAAACATATGTATGCTATCTCATAAAACAAACAAAATATAAACAATGTAATAACATCACCAGCATGATTCCAGACATGCTCGTCCTGCCTTTCCTAAGCCCACATGCTAGACAAATTCCTACCAAGTCCACTCAACATCACTGAGAGACTGCCTAAACAAAATGAATCAGTGAGAGGATTACAGAGGTAGCTACTGTTGGAAAAAGACAGAGACTCCACTTGCTCCTGTCCTTTTTGGGTCCTTGTCCATAGACTTCCTTTGTTTCCATAATGTTCAAGCCCTTGCCTCTACTTCTGTGCCTTTTATAGCTCTGAACTCTCTATAGGGCACCCGAACCTCTGCCATCCTGGCTCCCTTCTGGCCTGCCAGGAGCACAACTTGCTTCTCTGTCATGCCTATTCTACTACACCCATTGGCTCCCACAAACTCACCAGCAAAGCCTGCAAGGTCCCTTCCTTTTCTCTGACCCTGTGTTTCCAGCAGAGAGAGCCTCACACCTACTCTGGTCTCCAGGAGCTGCCAGTTCATTAACATGCCAGGCCTGATTAATTTATAAATATTTTAGATTGATATGTAATTTCACCAAGATAGATAGAGCTCTACCACAAACTGCAGTGATGGCAGCATTACAGAGATGGCCTGTGGGTCTCATTCTGATGGGGCTTTTACAACAGATGTTTTCATTGATGCTTTGAAAAGTAAAAGAAGCCCTAAACTCAGATGTTCAAAATAAGTAATCTTTTCTTATCAAAGTAATGATACAAAAGAAAATCTCTCTTTTGATGAAACTCCTTTATTGAAACCAGTCCAGCCTGATGTTCAAGAATGGCCTGTAATGACCATTTTTGTTGTCAGACTACTCAGGCAAGGAAGCAATTTTTCCCTTCAGGTAATGATGCTCTGGAAACAAGGATGCACAATTTATACCCTTACATAGTGGCAGATCAGCCAGTTCAGCTGACAGAGCTTTACAAGATGCTTCTCTGCTGCTACTCAGCACTGACCGCTATTTTTATAGCTTCCTTTGATGGTTCAAATGCTTCTTGTCTATCTAAGATGTGGTGTTCTCTAAGCGTAACCAAGTGAAAAGCACCTGCCTTGCTGACCAGGCCATTCTGAGTAATATTGGATGCCTCTTTTTTTCAAGGAATGCTATTTCCAGTAACACTCACATGATGTTTTTCCTGCTCAAAAACTTTAGAAAAACAAATTCAAGAACTGTTCTTTAAATTAACCAAAAGGTAAAGCCTGAATGTGGCTTTCTTGGGAGAAAAACAAAATAAAGCAAGACATGAAAGGCAATCTTTTTGGTTCACTTTAGGTTAATTAAATACCAACATACTTTCTCAGAAGAAATTCCTTAATTTTCTTTACCAAACAAAAAAGTCTAAACTACCTTACAAAAGCTTATTATAGTCAATGGAGCCTTTCAAGAGATTTTTGGTGTCTTCTAATCTGAACTGTAAAGAAACTCCCATTATGGTGGAACAGGCATTTTTTTATCCCGGGAAGTTTACACAATCCACAGCTCCAGTTACAGTAACTCTACCTCAAATCCCAGTTTAGAAGTCCCCTAGTCCTCACCAATGTCAGCAGAAATGCCAGATTGGAACAGCACACTTAAGATGCTCTTTGAAATAAAGGACAAATATACGTACATGCCCTGACCCAAGGGGAATTTTTACCAGTTTCACTAATCTCTAGACCCTGGTGCACATAGAATGACTGCTGCAACTTGATTCCCATAGATAATTATAAATCCAGAGAAGATCATAGTAAAATGCACGGCCAGGACCCAAGACTCCTGAAGTCTGTGTCAATCTTTGTCACTCACGTCAATGACCCCTAGTTATGTCTTACAGCTGCAAAGAAATAGCTAGGAAAAAATGAAGGTCTGTATAACAGGTAGACTTTCTACATCTTTTACACTGAAATTTGCCCAGTTTGTTGTTATACTTTTCACTTTTAGAGCATATTGGTTGTTCTCTCTTAAAAGTCAACAAAATGAAAAAGCTGAGCGTATAGCAGAACATATCCATAGCTTGCAATGACTCCTGACAAGATGAAACACAAACCTGGGCTCACCTTTTCATTTTTCTTCTTGAGCAGGTCAACAGCAGTTTTCTCCGAGAAAATGTGCATCCTAAAGGGATGTCCAGCTCCCCTGCAAACTTTACGTTTTTTAATATAGTGTTTAGCACTTGAATTATGAATTATTAAGGTTTTCACCTTTTCGACCAGAGGCCCTACAAGTTTCTGCAGTCCAGAAACACTTTGTTCCAGTCCATCTAGTCTTTTGACCTGCTGCTCTGCATTCTTGTTTATATCACAAAGAGATTTTTTCATTTTAAGGCAAAGTCTCTTCATTTCATTACTTCCTAGTTTTTTTGTTTTTCCCATCCTTGATCCAGGTTCAGATGTTTCTGCTTTTACCATCTCAATGTCTCTTTCAAGGCAACAGATTTCTTGGGAAACATTGTTAAGCTTCTTAAGGACATTGTCTTGCAGAATCAGCAGCTTGTCAATTTTCTGTTCAAGGGAGGCAAACTTCATATCCATGATGTGAAAACTTTCAGATGTCCTGACATCACTGCTTGCAACATGAAGAATTTGAGGAGGTTCCATTCCATTATCAGGCCCTTGGTTTTGCAAAGTGTTTGGATCAAATATTTTGGCCAAGTTGTTGACCATAGACGTAGAAGAGCTCTGCCTGCTGGAAGTTGTCATTTTGCTGGTTTGGGTATGGGAAGGAAATGCTCTGATGATCAGCTGCTTGAGGACAATATCAGTTGCAAAGGCTTCCCATCCAGGCTGCTCAGATATACAGCCAAGTTTGGCAACTTCAGCTCAACTAATTTATAAACTACTCTCATATATTTGACTAAAACAGAGGAAAGAGAAACCCAAATTATTTAGGAAGAAAAATGCCTTTCATCCATTCTTTTGCTTGCATATATATATATATCTGTTTCCAAATGAAGTGAATACAGAGATGCATATCATGAATGCACTCGTTTCAGTGACTTAAGCCCTAGCAGGGAGTGAACTATTTACACTCAAGTGGCATTTGACAGCAAAAAGGCTACACGATATGTGAGAAGTCTTTAAGGGTAGAGACACTTTGGCAGTGGTGTTGCTGCTTTTCAAAAGCCTAGTATGTAATGTGATCCCTTCTCTGAAGAGAATAAGGGTCTTTACAGAGAACTTAAATGTGGCTGCTTGACATTGCTATGTTTCAAGGCAAACTTTTCTGACAAAAACTTCTATTCCTTGAAAAGCTTCCTAGGCAGGAAATCAATATAGTGGTGAAAAAGACAAATACATTAAAGAAATTAAAACACGAAGGTGACACTGGAATGCAAATATTTGAAAAAAAATCAGAGCCACAAGCAATTAACTTTATAGCAAATATCTTCATTTACTTCTGTATTTATCAAGACTGTACTAATTTGCCACAAATGAAGAAGCTTTTATGATTTATTTGGTCATACAAATACCAAAATAGAACATTTGACAGAGATTCAGCTCTTTTCTTTGTTTGCCTGTCTCAAAAAAAATGATTAGTACTCGTCACTCAAACAGTTTATTTAAGTGTAAGTCCGAATGGTTGAACACCTCCCATGTGGGTTAGAAGAATGAAAACAGAATTTAAAAGAAAGAATAAAACCTGAACTTCCTGTCTCAAGTCAACTATACTCCAAATGAATAAGAAGCAAATCAGTATGGATCAGCTTGACAGAGACAAGCTGCCTCCAAGATACAAAAAAAAAGGCTACCTTGGACAAATGGCTGTCATAGATTGACCACACATAGGTCAGCCTGTGCTTGTGACATAAGTCCTTTAAAAATAAACACATAAACTTGGCCAGCTGTTGAAAAACACTGTTGCTCTACTTAAAGTATCAAGAACTTCTTTTGTGATCCCCGTGAACTATTTCTTTTGCCAATCTCATCCTTTAAGTGGGGAGCATTAGGGATAATCAGGTAAGGCACACAGTGAGTTCTGAATATCTAATATACTAAATAGCCTTTCAAAATTGCATGGTCTTCTCTTCAATTTTAGGTGCCAAACGTGTCTTTTAGACACAACCATAGCTGAAGTTTTCAAAAGCTTCCAAAGACTTCTCCCACAACCATTTATGACTCACATGCAGTCAGTGTTGACAAGGATAAGCTAATTCAGGAGCTTCTTCTCTGGTTACTGCAGATTAATAAAGGGAAAAAGTTCATAAGTACATTTGTCACCTTCTGAGATCAGCATGTTACTGCAAGTGAAAGGTGAACTGTGTTCATGCATGACCCTAAAACATGGATTGAAATCTCCTCTTTACATAACAGACACTACCAAGAGGGGACCATCATGTATCACCGTGCACAGCATATTCACTGAGCAGACTGAGAAGGTTTAATTATTTTAAAATAAGAAACAGGATATCAAACAAACAAACAAACAAAAAGACAAGGTGTTTAGGGATCCCTTTTTAATGGAAAGAACAATACAAGACAGCAGTTAAAAAATGAGAAAATAATACCAAAGCAAAGAACACCACATCAGTTCCAGTGGAGTAGTTATGTTTGAAACCCTTCGCCACTTTGTGTTTGTCTCTGTTAGAAAAATGAACTAAACCCTCCAGTTTTGTATCTGCAGAAGCCCCTGCTGGACACAAACTTCCAGAAGAGGTGTTTGCATGTCTGTAAAATGGCCAGGTTTGAAGAGCGATTTATCTTGGATGAAACATCCTTGCAGGAGTTCACAGTGAATTTCCCCCTGTCCCCTGTCTACTC
>WEIV01015519.1:5536-23745 GCA_013390005.1 Calyptomena viridis
TGTAAGCTCTTAAAATTTTGTAACTGCTGGCCTTTACATTAGGGCAACATACATGTGTATATGTGTGTATATATATATATGTATATGTACACACAGATATATATATATATACAGTACACATATAATTGTATATGTACATGTGTAAAAAGTGTGTCACATTCAAAAGACCAAGACTGTAGAGAAATAACAACTTCTCAAGTTTAATAGTGTCCTTATAAATGTGATTGTTTCAGTATTGTCACCTGGAATACCTTACATATTAAAAAGTGAGAATTTTAGGAATAATGCTGAAATAATGAATAAAAGCTGAAATAGTGAGTAAATGTAGCATGCCTGTAGTTCTCACCTGTCAGCAAAAAAATACTTCAAAGTATGACAGTGTTTGAATTTTTAGTATGCACTTAATTGAATAAGTTGTGTTAATGTGTCCAAAATATGTGCAAAAAAGGCAACAGATAGGCATCAAATTTGATGATGATAAATATATACCACCACCCCAATACAATGGTCATTAGGTAAGTCTGATTCTACTGAAACTCCTGCTTTTCACACAAGGTAACTGCTTCTAGGGTTGTTTACCTGAGATTTTTATAGCAATTTGGCATCAGAGTTACTGGAGCAGATTTGCTGTTTTTTAAATTAATTGCTTGGCTTAATACATTAATAGCAATGTGAGTAAATTGTGAGTTTTAAGTTATTTCTATAAAGTGGTCGATACCTGTTTCTGATATATCATCCCATCTAAGAGCCTTGCCCTTTCTCAGACTTGGTGTTTTGCTTTCCAGCTGTTTCAGCAATTTAGGGTCATCATTATCATATTGTCAGGTTACCAAGTTTCCTACTTTATAGTTGTTTTTATAATTTATTCCTCCATTTGCAAATTAAGTTTCATTTGTAAGCATGAAAATTACTATATCATCGAGTGCTGTCTTGAGGCAAATCATAATTTTCTGATGATGTCTGTTTGTTTTATACTGGATCTGGAATTGTCAGTTTTTTCTTCCATCAGTAAACCCCCTGTATTTTGTTAATAAACGTAGTGTGATTCAGATACAACATTAATTTAGGGGACTTTTTCAGTTTTTTTCACTTAACACAGAGAGAGCAATCTCACATCCAGGCCAGTGTGGAATGCCAGTGATTCCAAACCTGAGCACAGCTGTGATATTCCATTGGCAGGGATTGGAGACTTGAACCACTGCTGTAACTGCAGTTATTTGCTCTTTCACTGCACCGAATATTTGCCCAATTCCTTTGCCCATGGTTATGTTTTCCGCTGTCAGTGGACAAAAATGGATCTGCTCAAAGAAAATTATTTTCTCCAACTTAGAGGAGAAAAATAAAGAAGAACTACGATTCATTCCTCCAGGGGTTCATTAAAGTGCATTTTATATTACTGTGGCAGTTAGATATTCCTATTTCAGTTAGTGAAAGTTCATACTGGCTACAGAAACTTTCAAGTAATAGAAATGTTTACTCTGAAAATACTTGTTTAGTTCTTAGTATTAAATTCAAAGTCTCTTATTACAAACACAATACTTCTGAAGTGCATTTGTTAGATCTCAGAACTAGGCCACTGAAGAATGCAAAATGGCCTCTTTTTTTAGTGGGAAAGTAGCAGGTGGTGATTGTTTGTGACCCCCTCAGCCCAAGCCTGGCCAGAATCCCATAGGCAAACAAAAAAAATATCCTACTTGTTACCTTAAGCTTGCTATGACGAGTTAGTTTTCAGAAGAAAACACAAAATTAATGCCCAAACTTGGTTTTATAGATTTCCTCTAGCCTCTGAAGTGTTTGCATATAGATGAGAGAGAGTGATATATGTTTTCAGCAGTCAGTTTCCTGTCACTCATAAATATTTTTTTTTTCCTGAGGGTATTCACAGTGTATTTTTTTATTGAAAACTTTGCTTTGGATGCCTAAGCAGGAATGTCAGGCTTAGTCAGAAAAATATGATGCCTGTTGATGTGGATGTCAGAGAGAAAAGCAAACTTTTGTGTAGATGCTCTAACAAGTCCATGTGATATTTTCGGATCCAGAGTTCCTAAAACTGTTAGCCAAACCTGTTATAGCATGAACTAATGCAGTATGAAAAGAAAGAGCCATCAATTGGAGTCTTTGGTAGAGATGGATTTTGTTTCTTGAAATGTAATTGGGTTTCCTGGTATCAACCATAGATGACAGTGCCAGTGCAAATTAGAGTTTGAATTTCCTTTAAGAATGTCAGTGGTTAATTCTTTGTTTTGTTCTCAAAAATATTTTCATAACACTCCGTAGAAATCTATTAAAAAAAATGTTAATTGCAAGTTGATTTAGGTCCTGATGGTAACAGTATTCTCAGGAATATGTTACCGAATGAACTGTCAAGAGACTAGAGCTCTTATATTAGTAGTCAATTTCCTGAGAAAAAAATTCACATAATTCATGGCATACTATAATATTCCAATCTTTTTTAAATCCTGTGGTTATCCTGTGCAAATAGTTGTCAAAGATTTTGTATTATTACTAAAATCTGCTTTGAATCTAGGGTTTCCTTCAGGAAAAAAATGATCAATTATATACTATATGTAAGGATCCCTTGCCAGAAGACATTTAATATCACCTTTTGTCTAACTCTAAGCTTGTAATGTATTTTATACTCACTGAAATTCTACTTAAGCTGTTGCAACTGCTGGCTTATTGCTGTTGGTGGTGTTCCAGGAGTACAAGTGGAGAAAAGTCTCTCTTTTTTGTCTCACCTGGTACAACAAGATGAAGAATCAATAGCAACAAAAGTTTTTGGTGACCAGGAAGGTGGAAGGTAATGGTTGCTGAAAAAGACATTATATAATTCATTAGTAGGTCTCATAAAAGTTTGGTTTAAGGACGAAATTAAAGGGCTGTGTAGCAAGGTGGTGTTAAGGGACAGGAGAGCTGGGGTGGGCACAAATGGATAGCATGGAAGAAAAGGCAGAAGGGAGTAGTGGAATCTCATAGAAGATACTGGGATGAGTTGGGTAAGGAACTGCAATGAGAAGCAAAATTCTGTGACATCTTGAATAAAGAAATAAGCAGCCTAACTATGAGATTGAGATGAGAATTTATTAAGAGTAGAAATTATTTCATACACCTGGAAGGAGGCTTCGCCCTTCAGGGAAGGAGAAGTTTCTGTATTAAGGTGTGCTGGAAGCAGAGTATAGATACTGCCATTGGAAGTTTTCCTTATGTCACTGAGTGGCAAGCAGGCAGTAGAATTAATATTCTGAGCCAAACAGTCTTTATTAAGCAGACTGTTATCACCTCTCTTTCCATTGATCAGATGGCTTTTCACTAGCACAATTCATCAGTGTTGAAAAATGGCAAAGTGATTTTGGACTCTTTTATTGTCAGTCTCTGACTTTACAGAAAACATATTCAAACTTTAAATGTGAAGAGAAATATTAGACAATTATGCCATTACCATCTTGTATTTCTTACTAGTATGGAATTTCTACTACATAGTGACTAATTTGTGAAGTAGTAAACTACTGTTACAAGTAAGAGCAAAGACAGGGTAATTTGATTTGTTACCTTCAATTTGTGTAGCATTATCTTTTACCTCCTTTCCAGTAATGAATATGTGTAAGTTCTGCCCTAATTTTACTGTAGTAAACATTGCTAAAAATGCACACTATTGTTTCCCCGTTCAGAATTTTTGGGGTGGAACTATGACAGATTACTTATTACCTGTTCTACAAAAGAGAGATCCTCCTAACACAGTCTCTTCCCTTGGTAAATTTTACCCAATGAAATCTCTTTCCAAGCCGTTAATTTGCTTGCTGTCATTTTGTTATTAGAGAAGTGTCACCGGGGACTAAGTGTTAAGGCTCTGATATTTTATCATTTTTAGTTATTCATAGTTCCATTTAACTTTTTTCATGACAAAAGATTTATAGTTTGAATATTGATAGACCCTTGTACTGGGATGGAGTTAATCTTCTTCGTAGCAGCCTGTGTGGTGCTGTGTCAGATTTGTTACTGAAACAGTGTGTTGGATTCTACTGAGTAGTGCCTGCACAGCAACAAGGCCACCTGTTTCTCACTCTGCCCCTTCTCTAACAGCTGACCCAAATTGATCAGAGAGAGATTCCAGACCATGCAGTGTCGTGCTCAACAGAACTGGAGAGAGAGCATCCAAAGCAGCCATTGCACAGAGTGTGCATGGGCATCAGGCTGCTGGGGGGAGGCAGTGATTGCCCTTTGCACCCCTTGAGGTTTTCTTTGGTTTGGGGGGGGTTCTGGGGGGTTTTCTCTGATTCGCTTGGAGATTGGTTAGTTCATTTGATTTGCTTCCTAATTACTAAACTTCCTTTGTCTTAAGTCACATTTTTTTCTTGCTTTTATCCCTCCTTTTCTCTCCCCCGTCCTGCTGGGAAAGTGTGAACAAGCAACTGGATGGAAGCTTAGGTGCTGTTTGGGATCAACCCACCACACCATTCTTCATACACTGGGTATAAAAGATGTTCGTATTGTCAGAATCTGGAAAATCCATCCATTTGTCTTTTCCTTCAAGAACAGTTTATCCTGCAGTCATATTTAAGAACAAAGCGTATCTTTGGTTATTTGGTGGTGTCCTTCATCTTGTTAAGGTGGCTAATACCTTTGCCTTGTATTATGGTCATTTGTTTGAATAAATGTCATCATTATACTGATTAATGTCCTGCCTTTCATAAAACCCATAAAATTTCCTGTCTAAATTCTCAGTGTCCTATCTTCAGTGATGCAGAGCTACTATTTTTCATATTTAATACAGTGGAAATCAGTTTGGAAAAAGACTAAAGGAATGGAACAAACTTTTAAAAAATTATTCTATTCTTTCTTAGGAGATGCTGAAATAAGGCTAAAATGTCATGTAAAAATCTAGACGGATACTTATATCTGAGCAACAGAGATTTTCCCCTTGTTGCATGGTGGAATCATTGTGGAATACCCAAAAACTCCGTGGATGTGGAAACACCCAGTGTAGCTGAGCACAGATTTCAGCAAACCTGAGCTAGACTAAAGATTTAGGTGCAGGGTGGTGGATGTGAACTTGGTACATAGTTCCTCAAGCCTCATTTTGCTGTCTGTGGTATTCTCCACTGAACACATATGACAAGACTTAATGTGAGAGCTGTAAAGTCTAATGTGTCTTTTCAATACAGCTCTCTGGCCATTATACACAGGAGGCAGATCTGGAGTTTAGTATCAGTAGGGCTGAGACTACCATAATCTAGCAAGAGTGGAGAAAAAAACAACTCCAAACTTGACTTTTAAATGCTTATAACAAGGGGGCTAAACTGTTATAAATGTGAGTTATCTGATCATCTGTATGACGTGAGAGGCTATAACAGTTTCTGCAAAGAAAATTTTCTTTGATCAGTTTATTGTTTTCTGTGGAGAATAAGCTTTTAATATTTTCTGTCTCTTCTCAAGGGCTTCTCCTATTAAGGACACAGCCTTGAGTCCTTTCTATCCAATGCCCTGCTTTCCAGTGCCCAAATATATAAATGAAGAGCTTTAGATGGCATCTGAAGTGCTTTAACTTTGGTGAATCCTTACCAGTCTCAAGTTCTCTGTGATTCTTTCTTCTCAGCTGATCCTTTGGTCTTTTGTTTGCTTTTGTAGCACAGTAGAACAGTTGGGACCCATGGCTTGCAGACAACAGCAGCAAATGTTTTTCCTACTTCAGGGAATTGCTGCTGATTGTTTCATCTGGGTCAGCTGTTCAGGCTCGGACATAGGCTGCTTTCAGCATTTGCTTCTTTCTGGCTCAGCTCTGGTGGTTTTGAGCTCCTTCTGGCACTGCTTTTTCAGTGCAGACTAGAAATGGCTTTGCAAAGGTGTCAGTCAGATTTTGCATGGCAGCTCTTGCTCCTCCTCTTGTTTCTTGGCTCAGTGCCTGGGCTGAGATGCTGTCAGCACTATTTAAAGCACTGTTTCTTAAGCTTCTACCTAAAGCTACCCGAGCTCCTCTGTCGGTCACACAGGAGAGGGGCATCCATTCGCTTCTTTTCTAGAACACTTCTGTGCTGTTATCTTTGAAAGCTGAAAGTTTCCATCTGCCTATATGCTGTCACCTCTGTGACTAACATTGTGCTTTGCTGGTGTTCCTTCTAAGGTTGATGGTTCTTAGACTACAGTGTTTTTTGTTTCTTTCCTCGAACTGCTTCTCTATAATGTGCCTCTCTTGTAATGTGTGTCTACATTTTTCTGATGACACTGAAACTCTGCATTCTTTCAGAAGAGGATATATAATGAAATGATGGAATTTGCTACTTATTGTGATGATAGCTACTCAACTAATTATTTTTATTTTCTTTCATGAAAAGCTCTCGGTATTCTCTCAATTCGGAAGGTGGTTTCATAAGTGTTGCTGACTACAGTTACTTCGAGGATAATAATTTTTCCTCCTATTTATTGAATAGGAATATTCCTTGTTCGCTCCCATGAGAATAGTTAAGATGTCTTCTAGATCATATTGTTTTAAGGGAGTAAGATTTACTTCAAATTTCAAAATTTCAGTGTCTGAAAATTAATTGTTCCGCGATGGATTTCTTTTCCTGGATAGATAACCTGCTAGTGCCTTAGTGAATGGCCTTGAAGTTATACCAGTTACTTATTTATTCCTTTTAGTTGCTTCATAGATATTTGTTAGTGAGAGTGTATATGAACTATTTTCCTCAGATTATATAGCTTTGAATATTTTATTTTTGTTAGCTAATCTCTTTGTTATTGTAATTTGCAAATTAGTTAAGTGTAGTTAACAAATCCAGCATGTCAGTTTTTGCATCTTGTATTGAGTTTTGTCTCATAAAAATGAGTTGACTAAGCATGATATTAAATAATTCTTCAGAATATCATAAATAATTACTACTGCATATGGGAATAATTTAGACCTGTTCACACATGAAATAGTGTTTTTCATTAAAGGGTATCATTAATAAATAATTACACTAATAGTGAGTACATATGAAGAAATATTCATCATGGTCAGTGTTATTTCAATATGTTGTGTTCATGCAAGTGTCAGAAGTGCATTACAAATGCTGATTAATTTGGGAAATAAACTAATAGAAAAACATAAAGCTGAATGTCTTTGCAGGCATATTTATGTGAACTTCTGATTAAATCTTGCCCGCTAAGTGCTACAAGTGAAGTGAGAGTAGCTTCCACCTGTAAAGTTCTAGGGATATTTAATGAAAACATTGATATTTTAGTCACTGGAGGTTCAATGGATTTCATGAAGTGTAGTAATCTGTTCTGCTTTACAAAGAAGAGATTTCAGATGTCTCCATCATGTATGTCTTGCAAAGCAGTCATTAAAGGGGATGGTCTTTAAAGAAGTGCAAAATATTCAAGAGTGTTTTTTTTAATATATTTTTAATTTCATAGACCTTTTTTCCTACATGTATGTTTTATTTTCCTTCTTGTGGATAGTTAAAATATCAGATTCAGCAAATTATATTTTTCAAAGTGCAACAGATTATTTTAGCCACTATACAGTTAGAGGGATTCATCAGGCAATACATGTCCCTCTATGCTACAAATAATATTTGTAAATGGAAAACATTTTTCAACTTGCTGTCACTGGAAGTGGTAGAGCTTCAGCTTCTAGTGAATCTGATTTTTCTCAGGCAGGAGTACAGGAATAGCCCTTTGTCTACTCTTCTAACCATTTTATTCCCTGTGCATATCTGATGGACATATACAGACAGGCTGACAACAGATTTGTTATCTCCAGGCCAGCAGAAAAATTAAATAATACAAGTAGGAGTCTAAAGAGGAGTGAGTGTGCAATAACAAACTGACAAACACAAAGCAGCTGGAGGAAAAGGAGAGCTGTTTGATAATCCTGGCCTTTGTTGGCTTACCTTTTTTTTTTTCTATAGAACAAATATTTAAATTAAAAATCTATATAAGGTGCTGTGGATTTCTGGAACAAGTGTATTTTTTTTCCCATATTAAATGCTCCTTGGAAAAAAGTCTTAAGGTTTATTCATACATGTATTGATTTTCAACCTCTGGGCTAGCTGTGCAGCAAAGGAAGTGTGGCCAACAAAATTAAGGTGTGCTCATATTTAACAGTTCCTAATCCTGGGACTGGTTACTTTTATCTAGTCTAAGGGTGTATCTGTGTAGAACTTTGTAAGGAGGTGCTTCCTCTGCCTCCTCACTTGATAGGAGGCTGCACAGGTGCCCCTGTTGCAGTGCCATGGGTAAGCAAATGTTGCTTCTGTTAACATGAATAATTTTGGCTCCATAACATTCCCTAATGGTCTGTTCACATGGTTTCTGGTTGTTATGTGGACATTCCTTAAAGCTCCTTAAGCTTCCAAGTGATGTAAAGATTTTTACTACAGGAAAACAACTGTGAAGGTTTATCTCAGGAAAAAAAAGTTAGAACAAAAATCACTTTACAAAAAAACACTTTGCCCAAAACTGTATTTTTGTGCAACTGAAAACTTTTATTTTTAACATGGACTTGTGTACTTTCTGTACTTCGTGAAGGTATGAAAATGAATTGCACATTAACTAAAATGAAAGAAAATATTTTTCAAGTCATTGACACAAAACAATTCTACTTTTCTTGAACAGGATGCTTTTTAAATGAGCAGAAAAGGAGAATATTCTTCCTGAGTTAATTGTTCCTGCTGATGAGCACAGCTTGGATGTGTTGATGCAGTTCTGTTTCCAGAGTAAGATTGTCCTGGCTTCTTTTCCCTCTCAAAGAGAAGATGGTGGTCAGTCATTTGCTTGTTCCCACAAAATTGTTCTTGCTAATCTATCCTTGGAGTTTCATGCTTACTTAAATCAACTATGTTTATTGCATAGTTTTATTACATTATTTCTTAGCAATATAATAGCATTTTTTAAAATAATAGCTAGTTAAATCACTCCAACAGAAAACAAATTGTTATATAAGATAGAATGTCTAGGCAGTTAAACTATACACTTGTTTCTTGAGTTTTCTTCACTTTCTACTCAACATTTCCCTTTCATGCAGTGGGAAACAGGGGAAAAAAATAGTACATGAAGAACTGCCTAAGAATTTCAATAAGGATGGCAGATTAGTATCGGAGCTGAACTAGCTGTCTGTTGCTTTTGATAATTTTGTAGTAGTAGCCTAACTAACTGAGTGCTATAGTTCTAGACTTAACACACTGGTCAGGTGAAAACTCAGTCAGAAAATATGATTATCACCATCATTTGCACTTGTAGTCACTATTTTTATACAATTTCTCATAAGTCTCAAGAATATAATGACTCCTGTTCAGTAAGTTAATTTGTACAATATGTCCAAACCACTGCAACAACACACAGAAAAGGTCGTATTTGAACAGATGATTGGTGATTCCATGCTTTGATGCTGCCCTGACTTCCTCTGATAAGAGCTGAAGACATTGTCAGGAAGCAAAATAAAAACTCTCTGGAAATTTATTTCATATTGTTCTGACCTCTGTTTTCTCAGAGTGACCTCTCCTCACCTTTGTCCTCCCAAGAAGAACAAAGAGAAAACTTTAAGCCTCTCTGGAGTCAGTCTCACACTTCTCATAAACATAAGTAGGGGCACAGTTGTTTGAGCATGAAGGAAGGAGCTTCCAGACATTGTTCACTCTAACCTGAGGAAAGCAATTCATTGAGGGTGTTTTTTTCCTCTTATTTGTTTTGTCACTATTGAATATGGATGCTATTTAGTCTTTTTTTTTTCCCCCAATTCTAATCCATTTAACAGAATAACTTCAGCCATATTTAACCTGCTTATTTTATCTCTTCTTTTGTTCTTTTTCCCTCTGTTTGTATTCTTCTTCTGCTTTGCTTTGTATCAATCCTCTGCTGTTTTCCCCTTCTTTTTTTCTCAGAAATACCTTTCTCATTACTCCAGTCATACATTCTGCTCCTTTGTAAAGCCATACAACATGTGCTAAGGGCCTATGCAACTTTTTTTCTCACTTGGTTCTCTTGTCCAGCAGCTTAACAGTTCTCTGGACAAGGACCCTGTGGTCCAGTGTTTGTGTAATGCTCAATGCAGTAATGTCTGCAACCATAACTTCTTGCTGTTCTGCACATGGAAGTGAGCATCCAAATTCCAATGTACAGTTCAGCCATTTGTTCCTGCTCTAAAGACAATTAAGAAGTTGCATCCCATTTTAATTAACCACTTAAGCTGCAGGCATGCATGTTTTTTACAGTTTTATTTTCAGGGGTAGTACTGAGACTACACAACAGACATTTTTGTAACTTCTCTCTTCTTTCCTATAAATCGTTATAGAATTGTAGACTCCTCAGTCTTTAAAAAAAAAAAAATAAATCTTGAATTCAAAACCAAAAATATATTTGGGGAAATATCCACATCACTTACCCATAAGCACCAGCTTTATGAGATTCTATAGCAAATTAATAGAGAGGCAGGTTCTTTTAAAGGGCAAGTCAGGGAGGAAGCCTAACCTAAGACTTCCTCTAGTTTTCCACTGATTACGACACATTGTTTTCCTTTACTTTTTTGAAAGTCAGGTATCCAGGAGAGGTGACTAAGTTTGAGTAGCATAAACGCACAGCACTCCTTTCCCCATCTTTCCATACAGCTCACCTAAAAGATCCCAAGCCTAGCGCCTCACTCCACAGCAGCCAGTTTCCCTAGATGGGAATGTGCCCAGGGCTGAAAGCCTGTCTTTACACCCAGTGGTGCAGTTCCATCTGCAAAGAAAACTCTAAGCAGATTCATCTTGCATCGATTTCTGAAGTCAGGAGACTTTTCTGTCAAGCTCCAATATATTTAAGGTGCTTAATCAATATCATTTAATCAATATCAGTGTTAAACTGCCACCCATAACCATTTTCAGGGATATTTTTCTTTGATTTTCTGACTTACTCATATAATGCCATAGGTGTCTTAAGAGACTAAAAATGGGAAGAATACATGTGTAGATGTTTTTGATGAATAGGATCTTTAGTAAAAATTTAATAACCTCAAATGTAAGATATTGATCTTGTTGTTCTTGCTGTTATAAATTCCTTTAAAGCTGCAACTTTTTTTTTTTTAGTTGCAATTACATGGAAAGACAAACAGTCTTAACACCTGTAATCTAACATGACATGATACAGTTTGCAGCCATGAAGGTCAGGAACTTGAATATTATTTGTTAGAGAGGAAGAACATGCTAGAAGGGTGCATTTTTAGAGAAAAATGGAGCAAAAGGGAGAGAATTCATGACATATTCGATATCATACACTTGTAAGTGACTATGGAAATCAAGTACACTGATGAATTTTAGTAAATGCATTGACAACAACATTAAAAATTACTTGAATAATTTTGTCTTACATATACTATGGAAGGATTCAATGATGAGCATAACATCCTGTAAAATTGCTAATAAAGGCAATGCTGTATTCTGAACTCTTGCTGCTAGTCTTGATGTGGAATGAGCATTCTGGTCTCTGTGTGTCTGAGGTTGCCTGGTTAAATTGAGTTAGTGTTTGAAACAGTGGAGGGTACCTTCTGTGGTGAAATGATAATAGAGTTTTTACTGCTACAGCAGGGAAAGTAGGTAAACTTTGTTGGTGTTTGCTTTGTTTGTCATTTACTACATCATGGAATGTAACTGTTTCAGGCCTCTGTGTGCTGTAGAGCTTTCCTGGCTAAGTTTCACCATCTTTCTAGCAGAATTCCTCATTACCAGTATTCAAAATGGCTTGTAAGCACTCTTTTATACTTCTGTACTCTGAGGGATAGTTTGATGATAAAGGCACTGCAAGACCCTTCTAGTCTCTTTTCAGATTGCCAGATTCTTGGATTTCAGGTGCCTTACTGTTTGCTTGGTAATAAAAATCACCCTTAATATAAACTATTTTACAATATTATGTAAAATGAATAAGCAATTAAAAAATTCTAACTATGGAGAACATATTTACAGTTTTATGGAGCTAATACCATTCTTATCTCTTTCTAATCTACTGAAACTGTGCATCATCTGTCTAATAATCTGTTTGTAATGAAAGAGGAAAGGTTTCTTCTTAAAAAAATTATTAATTTGCAACCAGAGGGGAAAAAAAATCCTTTTGTATGTAGCTGGACCTGAGGTTCTCTGGCTATTCAAATCTTAATTCCATCAAGAATAATATCTTTAATTCCTAGTATAATGCAGGGATGGCTTTTTTTTTCCTCCTCTAAGTGTTCACAAATTAGGACAATTAATAAATATTAGAAGAACTGTAATTGTATAGTAAGATAAAGTATTCTTTTACTACTATGGTCAGAAGTCCTGTTATTCTTTCAATGTACCCAGCATATAACTTAAAATATAATACCCAAACTGAAGTTTGAAAGTGCAGACTTGAAGATTAGTTCATTGCATGTAAAATTAGTGATTTTTGATGGGGCTAGGGATGGATTAACTTAGGCTGGAAGGGTCCTTTGGAGATCATCTGATCAACATCTGAGCAAAGCAGTCACAATTCTGAAGTTAGATGGGCCTTCACTGGACAAGTTTTGAATATCTCCAAGAAACTGAAATTCCTCAGTTTCACTGACATCCTGTCCCAGTGTTTGACTACTCTCGTGGAGAAAGTTTTCCATCTGCTGCAAGAGCAGACCTGATAATGATGTTTCTGAGGTGAGGATTGCCTGGAGTGCCTAGCTCCTTGCTCTTCAAAGGATTCCATGATAGCATATATGTACAGTTTATTAAAGAAAACAAGGCTATAGCTGCCAGCATTGATGGTTCCAATGCTTGTAGCCAGTGAGCATCTTCCTAGCCCTGGGTGTTATAGTGCCAGGCTTGAAGGTGGTATGTCTGCAGTCACACTTAGTGCAAGAGAGAAATAATGGTATGGTTTTATAAAGGGTTATAAAGCTGAGATGAAGATGAATGGATGACAGTGTGTTTTCTGCTGAGCCACAGGACAGCCTGGGTATTCTAACCGCACTCTGCTGACTGCACACTGGCTATTTTTTTATAGCCCTCTCAGCTTTTGGAACAGGAAGAGTGAAAACACCAAGCCAACCCCACTTTTCATGGCGTTCAACTAATTCGTGTTATTTCCTGGTCTTGTTTGTTTGTTTTTAATGGTGAATTCATGTTCCTTTTTTTCCATGTGTACAAACTCATTTTGTCTCTATCTACAAGTTGTTCTCCATCAAAACAGGAAGTTAGTCAGAGTTACAGAGCAATTCGGGCTGGTATAGACCTCTGGAGTCATCTGGTCTAAACCCCTGGTCAAAACATGTGCAGTCATCATAGGTATACAAAATTAGACACTAAAAATAAGTATGTTTTGCTTCTGCATTTAAAAAAATCATTTAAAATCCCTAGAATAAAATGAACTATGCGATAAAATTACTATGTGAACTCTGAATATAGATACAACGTGTATTCATAGAGTACAGAAACTGCAGACAGAATAACAAAGAAAGGCACATTATACTGATGTGGCTGCAGATGGCAACTTCTGAAAGCCTGGGGGCATCGGAGACTATTGAATCTAACTTGAAATGCATTTACTCAGGTCCTTGTTATAGGGGTTCTGCAACCTGTTTGTAGTCAGCGTTGCTGCTGTCACTTGTTTGCAAGAGCAGAGGAGTGCCAGAGGTTGAGGAAGCTCATGCCATTGCTCTCAAAGTGAGCTGGGGCAGCCGGCAGAGCAGCTCAGTTTCTCCTGGCTGCTCTGTGCAGTAATTGGAAAGAAAGAAGCGGTGTGCCCATTCTCAGCAGGCTCACTGACAAATTGCAGTGACATTGCAGTAGTCAGGGATTTTCAGCTTTGACTCCTTAATAGCAATGCCTTACCAGTGGTGATGAGGAAGAATCGATAATGCAGCCACCTGGACTTCAGGGCTAGGTCAGCTGCCATTAGATTGCAGTTCTTTGCAGACTGTCCTCAGAGTTATTGTGTTGCAAAGAATGAAAAATTCTCCTTGGGAAATACAGCAGGATCCTGTACTATACCTACTTTATCACCATTTCCTTTAGGAGTGGTGTTTGTCATTTTTGGGAAGGTATACATATAGGCCTTAGTGGTTTCAGCAATATTGCGAAATTGCTTTTGCTATTTTAATTTTCATGCATATATATATATANGAATGTCTTTATATATATATATATATATGAAAATAAGTGCCTAAAAGTGATCACGGTGTAAATCTATTTGACATCATATTTTTTTAATAAAATTTTGAAGTTCTTCCATTATGTTCTTCCATTATTTATAACTAAGGACATGCTGATAAACTTTGTGGGCTTTCCTTGATAGACTTAGGGTAAAGTATTGTGAGATGTGAGATGTGTTGTGATGGAGACATTAATTTTATTGCTCAATGTGGATAACGAAAAGACAGTCAAATTCTGTACAATTTTATAACTTTCCGCTTATGTGTGCATCCTTCCACTTTTCCTCCTTTTAGTTTTTGTGGTTTTTTTCCTGGATCAATGGGTCTTTTTCATGTTTCCTAAAGTTTTAGTTTATTGAAGTGTTTTGGCCCAGAGGAAGACATAGAAATATTACAGCAGGAAATAATGCATACATGTTACACTGCCTGTTCCCAAATACATTTTAAAAAGTTATAATTCTTTTTAGCAATTAAGTATTTGATAGCATGCAATGGACATTTTCCATGTTTTCCAATATTTTTTGCATAATGTTCTTTCTCTGCTCTCTTCTCAGTTACACTATTGAAAAAATAAGCAACTGTGTAGGAATTTCAAAAAGATAGTTGAAAAATGTAATATTAATTTAGTCTCATTCTCCCTGTACTGGCTAATTTGTCATCCTCACTTTTTTTTATTGAAATGACTTAGCATCATGTGGATAATACTGCTGATGGTGCAGTGGTTGGGAGTTATACTAGGTGTAGGGTGTTTCTAGTAGGTAGTTGGAATGAGATTTAGTTCTGTATTTATTTCTCTTATGCTGTTGTGGCACTTCCTGGAAATACTGGCACTGCCATACTAAGTCAATCCATGGATTTCTCCAGTCTCATGTGCTGCCCTTGGGAGTGGCAAACAGGTTAAAAAGTGGCTGAAAAACACAGCTTATTTAAGAGCTTACAATTGTGGGATGAAAAAAATCTTCTTAATAATAGTTCATGGAGTACTTGGGGCACAGTGATTCTATTTATACCCTGAAGCATGAGATTTAATTACTCTTACATCGTTGTCTTTGCTTACAAAGCTGCCACTATTGTTTATTGTCAGAAAATTATCCAACCCTTTTAAAAAACAGCTTTAATATTTGTTTCTGTGAACTTTCACAGCAGTAACTCCATAAATTAATTAAACCCTGCCTTGGAAATTGGCTCCTTTTTGCAGTTGAAAGTTGAGCATGATTTCATAGAAGCAGATTTTTCACACTCAGGGAATAAAGTTCAAAAGAAATTGGATAGTTTCACTATGCCCTTCATTATTTTATTATACTTTATTCCCAGTTGATAAATTAATTGACTGATTGCATGTATTAAGTGGGCTTCATCCTCCCATACCCCCCAGACCCTTGCCTTCTTTTTGGACCACTTCAGTCTGAAGTAAAATATGTAATGAGCATATTTATGTGCTTACTATATTTATATGCACCTATAAATGATAATAATGTTATGATCTGTCCTAAATTCCTGTATTACTGATACTATATTTATGATCTGTCAAAAATAGGTTTTTTTTTAAAGCTAAAACTTTAATCTTCGATCAAATTTATCAAATTCACTTAGTTAATTAACATCTGGTTAAATAACTCCTGTCTGCAGATGCTGAAACTTTTAAGTTGTCTGCTCTTTTTGTTTGGTTTTCTCCTGTTAGCATTAATTTCTGTTTAAGAGATGAGGTATAGATTATATCTGATAGCTGTTCAGTGTTCCTGATAGTTACTGTAATGCATATTAGATAATATTTTCAGATTAAATATGTAGGAGAGACCTGTATGGCTTTTTATGAGAGTGAAGTATATAACAGTTATAGTTAAGTATAGTGAAGGAGTCTGGGTGCTGAGTAGTTTCACAAAGAGAACTGAGTCCACTAAATCCACAACAACAATGCAAAGAAATCTGTTTCAGCTACATCAGCTCCTTCATCAGACTCCGCCCGTAGTTTGAAATGTACTGGCATAAAAGGGGAGGGGGGGGCACAAGTGGTTGGACAGCGAAAAGGAACATTCACTCTAGATTTATGATCACTTAATTCAAAATGGTCTCGGTATAAAAAGGTTTAATGTTAAAAAAAAGTATGATGTCAAGATGATTATCTTCTGCTATTTAATTCTCTTCATTATTATTATATTTTTATGTCCTTAATGTCTTCTCTGGTGCTTTGAGTTTCATGTTTTTAAATTACCTGAGATTATTGTTAATATAGTTTTTCATGGAATTTTGATGACTGTGCACTCAGCATGGCATTAAGCCTGAAGAGGATCTTCATCTGTGTTTCTTACGTATAATTATATGTATAAAAGACTCTCTGTTCCTCAGGATCAGGTGCTTTACCCCTTCCAAAAATCTGGAATAACAAACAGTTTTCTACACTTGAATGAACTATGCAGCTTTTAGAAATGTGATTCCCTGATAAAGCATTGTGCTTCTCAATACAGCTCTAAATTTTGGGGTGAAAGTATGAAATGGCATGTGACAGTCTGGGGAGTTAAATCATGGCATTAACAGCCAAAATCACCTTCCCGGAGGTTCCCCTTTAGTTGAACTGATTCTCAACATGTTGATGTGAACAACAGATGAACCTCATGATATCTGTCCAGAGACCATTTTATGGCTACTTGCTCTGCTTCTTAAGATGACATAATTTTTTTTTTTATTCTTATTGGATTAACTTCATGAGTTAGCTGTTTGCTGTGACAGTATTGGTTGGATATTGATTCCTGGATGTTATTTTATGAGTCATCACTTTGTCTGGGTAGCAAGTCTTTGAAGAAATTATTTTTGTTTGTCTCAAATATTCTCTCTGATAAAATTTCTTGGTTAATTTATTTTATCATTAGTTTAAAATGTACAGTAATCATCCATCTTAGCTGATAAGTATGTAATAATATGTACATGTGACTACTGATAATTACTGCATTACAGAATGCTGAAAAATTCAATTTCACCTAGCCAAGGTTGATATCAGATTATATAGATTATTCTAGAGCTATTTCCTTTTTTTTCCATTTATTTTTCCTAAATCACTGTTATTTTTCTTTCAGTAATCTAATGGTATAATTATTGCTTGATTCATAGCCTACTAAAGTCAATAGAAATTCCCTGTCATATTCAGAGGGTGTTAGACTTTTTTTAGCCTAGATTTTTTCTTACATGCATACCTTTTCCTTGAAGTACTTTTTCATTTGTTTATGCTGCACAGGCCAAACATTTTTCCTTCTTTCCCCTCTCTCTGAGTGTCAGACTACAGTTCTGATTGAAAGCTATATAAAATTAATTGAAAGACTGGTTTGGGTTTATTTTATCTTAAAAGACAAAAAGGAATAGAAAATTTTTGTTATTAAAGGAAAAAATGTTTTAATAGGGAAGGAAAACCTGTGTTGACTAAAAATGTTAATTTTCAACAAATAAATGTATATATTCATATGATTCGTTGTAGAGGGATTTGTTCATTGCCTTCCACAAGTTTTCTCTTCAATTGTCATCGAGACATACTTTATTTGTGTGTTACGTATTTCAACTTATGTAGAGGAATACTTGGTCGTGAAAATATCTTTGGAATTATTTATCGTATGATGAAATATCAAAGGTCATGAAATGTTGCCTATGTGCAAATGATACTTCTATTCCTAGTTCCTGTATTAGAAATGCAGAAAAAAAAATTTAATCTAATATGATTTTAGCACTTGTATGTTTGTGGTAAGTTGTTTTAGAGCCCAAATATTTATATTTGTGTTATTTTCTGGTTGACAGCTTCTTACAGATCTGATACCAGCATTTTACACTGAGTGACATTTTTTTTTTCCAACATTCTTTTTGTTTCTTTGAAAAGAATCTGATTTCAAATCATAATTTTAAACAATGTTCATCTTAGAGTACTAAGTTCTCAGTATTGCTTGGTTGACAATGTGCTGACTGTAGCAGATGTTTTCTTTTTCTTCTTGAAAGTATTGTTATGGATTGAACTTGTCAAAATAATGGTTAACCAAAGAAAATACCATGTTAATCTCTTTCTGTATGTGTATTTCTATTGTGGGTGAAAGCAGACAGAGAAGGAAAAGGGAATAAAATGAAG
>WEIV01015520.1:1914-35398 GCA_013390005.1 Calyptomena viridis
AATTGGAAACTTTGCGTGGCACATTTATCTAACAAGGATTTTTTTTACTACTCGTATGATTTCTTAGAAAGCTCTTCTTTTTGAAGCTCCTCAGCAGCATCAAAACTACCAACATTGCATCACTGGAATAAACGTACTTTGTGAAATGTCCTGAAGGCAGGATTCTTGTTACTGTCTGTCAAAGGCAAAAAAGAAAATCATTAAGGCTGCAGTACAGAGGCAAATAAAGAGACAGCCGCGAGGGTCATGTTCTAAACAAACCTTCATTAAGTATTTTTTGTTACTGTTGTTAGCCAGTGTATTATTAAATACAACGTTAATTAACAAGTTGCATGTTATGAGGGTGCTTTTTGCATGAAGATCAGATTGCATTTTTATGTGCTTCAGGAATATACTGTCATCTTCATCTTTTGGGTGTATTCTCTCAGTAGTTATTAAAAAAGAAGACCCCGAAAACATGAAATTGATTCTAAATTTGTGTTTTGTGTGTGTGTGTATTTATTGTCTGTATGTATCGGTGAGACATATATTCTAGTGCCACTTTTTCCAAATAGCTTTAAAAACTTTGCCTAGAATTAAAATGATGCAGGAATTACTTGTCTTTCTTTGCTGCAATTGCAATTAGAGACCTCTTCTTACTGTCTAATAAACAGATCCTAGAAGAACGTGTTTTTCAACTTAAAAGAGTGTAAATTTAGGCAAAATAATAATTTAACTTACATTAACTCAGCAGGGAGCAGGGTACAAGCCGATTAATTCTCTCTGGCAGATCCACTGCCTTCTTAAGTACTGCAGCTCCATTTCATTAAATTGTCAGGATATCTTGTGGTTTGGTTAGCCAGGCTGGACTTCTCCTTTCTCATGGAATTTCTTTTTGCTTAAATTAATGAATTTCAGATGTGAATTTCCTGTACTTAGCTTGTGTTAAAGTATTTCATAAGCATACATTCTAAATATTTTTAATGCTATTTAATATTGCTTGTACCAAAAAATGTCCTTTTTTTTTTTTTTTTTTTAATGCAGGCCTGGTAAGTTAGAAGACATGGAAGTGTTTTTTCTTTTCAAATACCCTACTTTGCTTTAGCATTTTTTGTGTGGAGGATTTCTTTCAAGGCAATTCAGTAAGCACATGTCCTTCAGGGTGGACTAAAATGTTTTTCTATCTTTAGGCAGATTATGCAGAAGGAAGCAGTTATAAGAGAGCACCTAGAGTGCATCTTGAGAGCCATTAAACCTCTTGAGCAGCTAAGTGAACTGTTCACTGATACCACCGTTTACTTTAGTCTTCAAAAGTGTTCACCCATTTGTTAATTAAATTACAAAATAAATGTAGGGTGGATGATAAATATAGATACGATAAATTATAGTACAGGGCTTGGAGAGGGATTGGAATATTGATCATTTCAAGACAAAACTAGAGGGGTTTTGTGTGTGTTTGTATAGATGTCTTAAAAAAGCAGTCTGACCATGATTCATGTTGGGAAACCATTTAGGAGAAATATTCCTCAAAGAAATGTGTCTATGAAAAACATACATGGATACTTATTAGGCCATAGTGGTTTACAATTGCTTTTAAATTGCTTTCTCTATATCTGGCTATAGTTTGCAGAGTGAAGACAGAGGTGTATGTGCTCATGGGTAAATTTGTACTTACTTGTTCTAGGATTAGCTTTTGTCCAAAGTTGCTAACTTCCTTCAAAGGACCTTGGAAGCAGTAGTCATACTCTTCTAATGGCTTTTCTACAGGCAGAACATCAGCTGCTTAACTCAGAAGATGATCAAGAATCTGTTGGGTTTTCTGATTACGAGGCTCTGTATTTGGCAGCTACTAGATACTCAAGCTAAAGCGATGTCCTAGATGGTGAAGAGGGAGTAAATGATCAGAGAAGTGTGTGCTGGGTCTCTAGGAACACCTGTTAGAATGGTCTCCTTTTCTACAGGTTTAGTTCTGAAAAGTGTATATGTCAGTAAATAAAGGCTTCCTGTTCTTTCTTGAGTGACTAATAAGTGTACTTACCCTATCAGTCCTGATTCTTAGAGCAGAGCCTGCTTATCTACCTCTCTGGTTTATTCCTCAAAGAAAGGAGAACTCTGAAACCTGAGCTGTTGGATGGCTCACCTGCCTTAGGCATGTCGATACTGTCTCCATGCTGACCTTGAATTCATCAGTATGTTTAGGTGCCTGCCTTCCAGTTAACCCACCCTCTAGATAAGACTAAGATCTGGATAGATTGTAAATGCAGTAACAGGCACTTTCTCTTGTAATAGTCACTTTTAAAACAAAAAGAGATCCAATTTATTAGAAAAATACAGAGGATTCTCTTTATCATCTCTTTTACAAAGCAAGTAGGATGTTAATATTTTTAAAACTTGTATTGAATGATCTGATATGTAAGATTTTGTTTTGCCTTCAACTTTTGAGTCCATGCAGATTTCAGCAAATTTCTTGCAAGGGCATATTTTAGATCTTTTTAAAATATGAGTCATACCTTCACTTAGGCCTGTGATTATTTCGTTTCCAAGCATTCAGCAAAATTAATTTAAGAAGTATCTTTACCTTTTCATGTAATGCTGATACAGTTTTTTTGTGGTTCTTGGTATTAAAGTTACACATTTGTTTTCTACTGGACTTGTGTTTCTTCTATCTGTTTGTTTTGGTTTGTTTTTTATTTCATGCGTTCATGTTAGCTGGGATTTCCCATTGTGAAATCAGTTCAGAGTGACAGTGTCAGTAGGGATGTTCACAGCCAAACTAGCATTGTAGATCTGAAATAAAGCTCTGCATCAATACAAATGTAACTAGTGCTATATCTGCTCTATTCATTTTGTGGTCAAATAGGTCACACTTTGACTTTTTCAATTCTTTCTACTTACATGAAAATGTGTATATAACAAAATTAAGCAGGTACCCTGCTCTCTAGGAAGAGTTTTCCTAGTGAGGGCCAGGTAACATAAGCCAGCCTGAAGAGCCCAGTGTTAATTTTTCTCCTCTTTCCTCTCCTTCATCTCCTATTCTCTATCCTCCTTCTCTGTTTAAATACATATTGAAAATCGGAAATGTCAGTGGCTGCAGTTAGATTTTTTTTTTTTTTAAAGCCATGGTATCATCAAAATCTTTACAAGTTGTGATCAAGTTCATCAAGGCCATACCCATGATTCCTATGTTGAACTTCAGTGGCAATTAGTTGTTTGTCGTGATGGAAAGATGAAGATGCAATTAATGAAATTTTAGATTACCCTTTAATGACGTAACCTCCGTGTTAGATGAGTGTAAACTTCCTTCTGACTTTTGAATTCCCTAAAAGCTATGTAGCCACAGCTAACTGGGTGCTGAGGTGGTAAATGGCAGTAACGGTCTGGGGCTTAACACAGGATCAGTGCAGCCCCTGGAAGGGTTCGTTCTGAGCTTTTTGCAAATGGTGAGAAGTTGGAAATTCTGCATTGTTAATACACTTTTTTCTTAAAATGTTTGCTTTCATAATGATAAAACAGTGACTTAAAGTTTTAGTAAGTACTCATTATTTACTTTTCGGAGTCTAGAGAAATCAAAGATAGGGAAAGTTGGGCAAATACTAACCAGCCTGTACTTAACTGAGTAATTGCACTCTAAAAATGAAATTGTTGCTGAGATTTTGGAATGGCATGGTAAAGTATAAAAGAGACTTTTTTGCCCAAATAGCAAATAAGTAACTTTAATTCAGCTATTGTATCTTTGCTGATGTTTCTGATATCTGTGTGTTTCTGATCGTAAGTACCTCATAGCTTGAAGAATCTTCTGCTCAACCTGGAGTAGGGGAAAGGTGGAGGTGGTAGGTTTATTGATGGAATTATCTCTTGGAAAGTAATTTTGTTCTCCTTTTTCTCTTTTATTGCTTTTCCTCTCAGTTATATTTGTGAAGTGTATTTTGTGTAGGTTTTTCCATTGCCCTCAATTTTCTTATATATGCTTAGTGTATGTTTTGAGGAAATTAATGATTTTTGCTTTGGCTTGGCAGGATAAATGTTCTACCTGGAAGTAGTTTAGATTTTACTTGGTTATTAAAAGTCAAGGTATAGTGCTTATTCTTTTTTTCCTGAAAAAACCTGAATTCTTTATAAGTGTAAAGATGTAGAGTTTTCAAAGAGCATAGTATAAAATTTAGTATTATAGAATACTATACAAGCACTATACTGTACTTGTAGCTTCTTATTCCAGAGGCATCACTATACAGTTCGGGCTTACATTGGAATTAAATTTTCTCATCTTTTCAAGGGACTTAAGGTTTTCTCTGTAAATTGAAAACATCTGAAAAGATTTTAGTATTAACTAATGTTAGACACTGATAATACGTTATGTTTTTTAATACTCAAGTTTGGTTTTTAATACAGTACTAATGAACACTTTTTTTTTCTCCTTTAGGAGAATATATAAAAAACTGGCGGCCAAGATATTTCCTGCTAAAGACAGATGGCTCTTTCATAGGCTATAAGGAGAAGCCCCAGGATGTGGATCTGCCATATCCACTCAACAACTTTTCAGTGGCAAGTATGTATTTCCAGTATTTTATTATTCTCTCAGCATATTGACAGATTATCCTGCTACATATTGCTTTGTGTATAGTTAAGAATTTATTGGTAACACTGCAGGTTTATTGCCATGTGCCATACTAGTGCACCACTAATCTTACCTCCAGCTTTACAAGATACCATTTACCATGGGTTGGTTTTTGAATGTTTTTGGACATCTAAATCCTCATTTTTGTGTGTTTGGGTGTCTGAAGTGTCTGTAAATGACAATGACATTTGACAAATGATTGTTACAAGAAGAAAATTCCTAGAAAGGTCATTGCCTTCTTCTCTCTTTTTCAGTAGTATCTGGGAATTCACTTGAAAACTCAAATTAATTAGAAAATTATCTAGACTGTCAAATGACGCAAAATCATGCTAAGTTATTTTTCTCTTGGATAATCAGGTAATCAGCTCTCCAGCCTGGTTAATCAGTAATTTCGAGCAATCAGACAATTTGCATATATTAACAAAGCTACAAAGTGTGTATCTGTTGGTTAAAGTGAAGATTACATATTTTCCAAGAATGTTTCGAAAAGACAAATCTGTAGTTTTTTGATCTGGCAGAATGAGATTGGTAGAAGAGTGTTTGTGAACACAAATAAAAGTATATGAGGAGCAAAATTAAGAAGACACAAAAATCTCCCAGAGTATGAGTTGCAGAGAGGAACACTAGAAAATTTACCTAGTTTCTTTCAAAATTGTGTTAAGGTACTGCAATACAATAAGTGGCAGTGTTTAGTTTTATAGAGGAGTCTAGGAGACACAAGAGTATGTGTATTTAGGGATGCCTTCATCTGCATTGCTGGAGATGGAACAAATGCTACTGAGACTGAATTTTCCAATTTCCTTGATAAAATTGTTCTTGAGATTCACTCAGCCTTTGTGTATACGAAGTAATTTGTGTATTTTATTTAGTAAGAAAATAATCTCTTGCTCCAAGCCCGTGTATGGTCTCACAGCTAGAGGGGGAAAACTTTGCATCTTCTGATTGTGATAGAATTCTTGCAAATGATACTGTGTGTCCAAACCTTTTAATAGTATTAGAGGCTCATTTTGCCTTGTTGCTGTTCAGCATAAAAGCAGTGACGTGTTTGTAGTTCATATGAATAGAAGTCAACTAGACTGTTATTCCCTAGTTATTGCTCTGCATACCTACACTTTCATAGCAGTTAGTAGTTTTCTAGGTACTTTTTCCCTAGTGCACAGCAGAAAGACCATTTGTCGAAGAAATACAGTAAGGTTTTTTTTGTCCTGTTTTACCATGTTCTTCATTGCATATCCTATCTTCCCTTGCTACAGCAACTAGAAGGGTGATCCAAATGTTCTTCTAAGCAAAGAAATGCATAATTATCAGTATATTCCAGTGTGTTGATACTGTTGTTCATTGGGATTTTTTTGGTATAAGAATGTTGTCCTTGAACTTTGCCTTGATGGAAATTGAAAGATTTCATATCGTTTTCCAAAATGACACCATCACCAGCCCCCGTACTCTCATCCCTATCCTCCATACCTTTCTGCAACTAGCAAGTCCCATAGGTCTGACTCTATGTCAATGTAAGCTAAAGGAACAGGCGTGCAATATTAAATAAAAAAATACAGTTTTGATAATCAAGGTGACTTTTTCTCTTCTGGCATGAAAAGGAGTAATTTTATCATAAGTGGTTGGTGATCAGTGCAAGAATAGGGAGATGTATCACTCACAAAAAGAATCTCCTGAAATTAGAGTGAAGTGCCTATGTCGAATTCGCAGGATGAAAAGTAAAGCAGCGTGGTATTATACTCTAAATTGCAAGGGACTGTAAGTTTTTCATCAGCTATTTTATCTATCTGAAGATGAGATCATTGGTAGGGCAAATAAACAAACAAAATTGCTGTATGAGTGAATCACATCTCATGGGAAGTACCTGGTAAATGTCAAGAACTGGTCTCATGGCCTCTGATCCAAGAGTTCCTGAGCTGCTGCAGTGGGTTTGTGGCCACAAGCAGTGCAACATATTTTTCCTGTAATAGTGAAGTACATTTTTCATAAATTACTAGCCAGGCAGATGGAGTGTGAGATCACTGTTAATACCATCTTGATTAGGTTGGCAGGGACTTAAAGATATGTCTTTACAGTCCTATCTTCATGTAATCTATGTAGCTATCTGTAAAGTGAGTGTGGTCTCAGTCTACTTTTTGCTCTCCAAATGATAGACATCTTTGGCTCTTGCTTGCGGCTTGTTATTTAAGCAGAAAAGGCCAAGGCTGTAGTATTATTTTCATAGTACTGTTGGAGTGAAACACTGGAAAGTTTGCAAAGCTCTGCTCTGTGTGATACTTGTTCTGTAGTTTGAAACTTTTATAACCAGCTCTGTCAAGCTAGTTAGTTCCATCATCCAGATATTTTCCCACCAGTGTCCTCTGCCGTCCACTCCTGTGACATGAGCTTTACTTTTGCAAAAGTAAGGCTCTTTCTCAGCCTTAGTATCATTTCTGCTAGTGTGGCTCCCTGATTCCTTCCAAGATAACTTTAAAGTTCTGCACCTGAGCATAACTGTTTCCCTGGTCTTGTGTTGTCTGTGTAGTCTGTCAGGAATGACAAGAAGGCTGGAGAGAATGATGTTACTTTACACACTACTAACAGTGCTTCCAGTGATAAATATGTCTTTACTAATAAAGCTTTTCTTATGAGATGGTGTTATGTCATAGGATGAAGTGTTTCCTGAGGTCCTTTTCCTTGGGGTCTTCCAGGAGGAGATGTGGGGGAAGGGCATTTGGAAGTCAGTGTGTAAACAGGTAGACATTTTACTTGGAGAGGGAGAGACCAAGGCAGCACATAAGCTTCAGTGCATTGCCAGCCACCCAAAATGCAGTGGAACTACGTGGGCCTGAAATGGAGGTGAGGGATCCCTCCTCCTTGGAGCACTGAAAGTAAAACAGAGTTGACTGAAGAGTATGGCAGAGCAGGGCTGGGTCGAGCTGAGCCCCAGGAAAGGATGCAAGACTGCCCTCAGGTGTCCTGAATGGACTGAACCTGTGGCCACTACTCTCCCGAATTTGGGTGCACATGGAAGGCAAAATGGGCACCCTGCATTTCGTCTTGGAGTTTCTGCAAGGTCACAGAGTTGAACAAATCAGCCAGATCTGGTGACACTGTATAGTGTTTAGGAGTCACTCTGGTTCTTCTCCTGTGGAGCCAGCTTATTTTATGCCAAAACAGAACTGCATTCTTTTAAATGGGAGTTGAGAGAACTGTGTATTTGAAGTATACTTTTAGTCCCTTAATGCTCACACCCTGACACTCACAAAAAGCTGTGCTGTGGTATATAACCATACACTTAAAAGATAAATGAAGGTGGTGTAATTACACTGGTGGGAAGTCCATTGTGAAAATTTAAAACTGTTTGATACTGGTTTTCAGGGGTAAATTCAGAAGTGTGAGCTTACTTGAACTGGCTGGTTCAAAATCAGTTCAGCTCTTTTCAGGTAGAGAGAAGCAGTTGCAAGTAATCAAACTGCTGTAGCTTAAACAGTTATTCTTGATTGACTGAGTCATGGTAACTGAGTGGGTGTGCATTCCTAGCCCACTTTAAATGCAAAATAAAATATGTTAATTTAAATTGCTTTTGCTTAGGCATTTATGCAGTCAGAACCAGTTTAAAAATATTTGGATTCAATTGGTGTGACTTTTCTGTACAGGAAAAGACCTTATAAAAATGTCCCATCTCTTAAAATTTCATTATGCTTCTTTGAGAACAAAAGTAGTGATGAACAAAAGCGTGATGTATTTCCTCAACACCGAACCCCCCCCTCTCCCCCCCAAAAAGTCCCCAAGAAAACCCAACATGGCCTCATAATGCTGTTTTCAACTGTTGCATAAGTGGAATCAACACTGTTTTGTGTAAACCACTTTGGTCTTTGATCGTCATCATTATTTGGGAAAGCAGAGTGGGGAAGAGTTCTACTTCAGTTCTACTTAAGGAACATGTGCAACTTCACTGATCAAAAAAGCCCCACTTCTCAGATTTGCAATGAATATGCAGGTAATCACATAGCACATTTCAGATGAAGTATCTCTAAGAATTGGCCCTTTGCCTTCATTTTGATCTTTACATGGGAAATAATTGGTAAGAGCTGTATCCCTTCTCAGTAGCCTTTGAGCTTTGGCCAAAAAATGATGTCACCTGGAATTTCTTCCGTATCTTGAAGATAGTGCTTTCTAAGCACTCTGTGGTACAGCTGCCATTTTTCTTGTCTTTGAAAAGAAAAAGCAGATTTTAGTTATTATGAGAAGGTAATGTTTTATAATCTTTCCTTTATTTTATTTTAATTTATATTGCAGAAGTGATTGTTGATGAACCTTGACTATTCTAAATGGAGAATCTGTGCTACCTTCTCCTAGTCTTAATTCTGTGGGCCAGAAATGAGATTTTGTAATTTTTAGGATTTAAATATCTTCAAAACATGAAAATTGAAAGGTTTCAGGGGAATAATGTTAGGTCTTTAAAGGATTCTGAAGACAATATTTAAAGAAAGGGGTAAGAAAATATGTATGTCTGTTTTAAGTGAGATTAAATTATGCGTCAAATTACTTTGGCATTAGATGTGATTTTGTGTGCAACTCCACAAATAACTTTTCAATGAGATTGAAGTCTGATTTTTTTTTTATATTGTTACAACACTGGATGACATGAACCCAGAGATAAGCATGTAATTCTAGATACTTATAATTACAGTGTGCATTTGATTCTAAAATAATAATAGTGGAATTGAATAAAAAATGTTCATTCAACCCTGAAAATACTTGTAGAGAGAAAAAGGCGTCTATGTGTAATATACTGCATATGCAAATGCATGTATGGAAATTCAAACTCAAATCTAATGTGTATAAGAAATACTTCCATCTGTGTTGGATGGGGAAATGTTTAGCTTTCTGGAAAACTGGACCAGTAATTTTTCTTTGGAAGGCTTTTATATTACCTTATGAATGATTTCTAGGTGGTATAGTTGGTATTCTGTCGTTTGACTTAGAAGATTCAGCTCTTGGCTTGGGTCATGAATGAAAATGAGTTCTTTGGTCTCATCCTTCCATTTTAACAGATAGCCCTTTCTCAGACACCAGTATAGCATCTGTGATTTCCAATTATCTCTATGTACAGCCTGGTATAAGCATGGCAGGTCTACGTTTATAGCCAGGCCTAGGAATTTTTTATGCTGGTGTGATATAACCAGTTGCTTAAATGAAATTGTGGTGTTTACATGAAAGACAGAGAAGAACATATAAGTTTACTGCCTTCCATGAAGACGAAGTAAAGCCCAGGCAAAACCCATGCAGAAATCTCCTATTTGTATTCTCCCTCTTTGCATGAGGGGGCAAATGGCAAGCTAGTTGTAATGACAGGAAGAATGGATGCTACTTTCGTACTTTTTGAAGTATTGGAAACAAAAGACTTTCTAGCATAAGGAAGTGCATCAAATTTGATCTTTTACAGCTTCAAGGAATGTAATTGTTTTTGTGTTTATTATGCAGTCATATATGTTGTTATATTATCAAAGCACATATAAGTAGTTGTCATGAGCCAAGGCCCACAGAAGTGGGATTTCTACCCATACAGAACAAAAAGTCAGTTCCTGCTCCAAAATACTAAAATTCCAAATATGAAACAAGGAGCAGCAGATGGATGCAAACAGATGGGGGGAGTATGAGAAAACAATGAGACAGTATTAGCCTGTGGTACAGGCAGTGGTCTCAGCACATCAACAACTAATCCATTGTCAAGGTTAGATTTTTACTCTCTTCTCCCTTCTTGTCTTCCTCCCTCCTTTCATCCCTCCTATTTTTTTAAGCCATAGTGAAGGAGAGTTTTGAGGAGGATTTAAAAGACAATTAGTATGGGAAACAGAGAGAAATTAGAAATGCTTTTGAGAACTGGCACTGGAATTTTAACAGTAGAAGGATGGATGGCATTGAATAAAAAGTGATAACAAGGATAAGAGTAGGCTGCAGGGACAGACCATGTTGAAAAGCTACCTCTGTTGATAGAGCTGGGTAAAAAATGAGGAATGTCAAGAAAAGAGTGATTTGATCGAAAGGACGATGGACAAAAATGATCTGTTCAACAGTTTTTGGGATGACATTTTTAGAGTAAACCTGCATTTGTTGGGACAAAGGAAAGGATAATAAATTGTTCATGTAAGTCTCTATGTGACCAAGCCCAACCAAACTGTGATACTCCCCTTAGATAGGACGTAGTAAGAAAGAACAAAGCCTTTTGAAAAGCCTCAGAAAAGTAGGTTTCCCGTATGGGGTGAATAAACAAGGAAAAAAAACCAACCAAACTAAGATGGGGATGTGTAAGTACACACATATATTTGTACATGTATTTAAAAATCATAGTTTTTCGTATGAGAAAAAGTGCATCTCAGTATTTTGAAAATAGTGTTCATACAGTTCTGCTAGTTGTCTGCTATTTGTCTAACAAAAAGGGTCATCAGAGAGGTGTGGATTTGGAGTGCAGAGTAGCAATAATAGAAAAAGGTATTTTAGGCATTGCATTCATTAAATTTTGACATGAGAAAGAAAAAAGGTTGCAGTAGCAATTGAATAGGCAAAGGTTGGAAAAGAAGTGTTTATCTTGTGAAGGAAAGACCAAGGTAAGAATAAAAAATCAAGGTTAAATTGTAAAGCAAATAGATAGATCCATGGATAGATCTGTATATAGACAGCACTTTCCTTATATATTTAAAGGTGCATATATTCTAAACAATGTAAGCAGTGCCTCGATACTATTTTTTTATATCATTTGATAATCACAGGAAGTTTTCCTTTGTGCTAAAACTCAGTCTGTATTAGAAATAATTTCTCAGATACGCAACCTTCTGTTCATTTTTTAGTGCAATTTTTTATGGCTGCTTGTATATTTAGTATTCTTGTCTAGCCATATCAACATATTCTGCTGAAGTTGAAACCTTTCATATATGAAATAATAAAATGGTATTAGTGTTCTTCCTTTTTTAATGCTGAATGACTGCATTTAGGAAAAGGATACTGGTGATTATATGGTTAAAGTTATAGAATTCAAACTTTAAACTTTTTAATAAAATCGGAACAGATGATCTGTGCTTTTTTTTTTTTTTTGGAACTGGCAGGTTTCAGGCCCTCTAATTGGCTTCCCAGCTTTGCAGAGTAATTACAGCTTCAAGCAAACTTTGTCATCTGTGGTTCAGAATGGTGTAAAGTAAACAGAACGTTTTGAAATACAGTTTGTAGTTAGAGTTGCTCAGGAGAGTTTTAACTAGAATAACTACTTAATTTAGATAGTAGCAGTTATTTGAAAAAGATAGTCTAACATTTTAGAATTGTCAGGTTGGTTGTAGATATAGAGATGGAGGTTGACCTCTGGTGTGGTGGTTTTGTGTGTTTTGTTGTTTTGTTTTGTTTTGTTTTTTTTTAAAGAGAACTTCAATACTAGAGAATTTCTTTATAGTGTTTTAATTTCTTTTTTTTTTCCATTTTCTGTGTACATCCAGAAATGGCCATAGAAATACTGTGCACTTGTTGGAACACAGTTGTCAGTTTCTGTTACTGATCTTGTATTTTACTGCTTTGAACAAATGTTCTCCCCCAAGATTTTTCCTCCTCTCCAATATTAAAGGGGAAAATTCTCATGAGTGATGTTTCATCCCAGAAAGACAGAAAGATTTAGGATTTAAATGTGTAATTCCAAGTTGTAGATGGCTAGCATACAAGAACACAAAGTTGAGTCTGTCTGTTTACTGGCTTACTCATCTTTTTGAATGATAATTTAGACTTCCAACTGTTTTGAGTTGAGATTCAGCCCTTTAATTACATATGTTTATGTATAGTAGCAAACTTGAAGACATTATGGTAGATTGTTCTCTACTCTTGGTAATGACCCAACTATCACTCGAGCATTTGGAGCCAGCGCTCAGTAGCCAGTTTCACTCTTTCTTCTGTGCTTTTGTAGTTTCCAAACTGTTTGCTCTGTCTAAAACTACTATAGTTTTTCCACTAATTCATAGAAAAATATTTTGGTAATTAGCAGTAACTGTGTATTGCAGCACTTATTCATCATAATATTTTTTTTTCCCCCTAGTGGTAGGTGAAAGAAATTAATAAAAAAGTTTTAATTCATGTTACAATCATGTCAGGAATACTGTTTATCCCATACATTTGTGTACAGCAGCATATGAAACTACTATTTAGTCGGCCTACTAAATATCAGCAGACCTCAGTTACTTTTATCTGCTTGACAAGGAATGGTATCACACCACTTTCAGAAATATACTGGTCCTCTGCTTCTTTCTGAAACTCTTTTTGCTTCAGAAGGGAAGGGTATGAATGTATTCAATTTTTAACCTTTTATGAGGAAATCAAGTCTTTAGCCACTTTTAACAGGATAGTACAAAAGCTACTTAAGTTTTGCTAGATTTTATTTTTCAATAATATCCTTTAGTGTTAGTGAAAGAGCATTTTTGGGGGGTTTTTTGTTTGGGGTGGTTTTTTTATATTTTCAGTGCTATTTTCGAATGTTAAGGGATTACATTACAGATTATTAACTTAATCAATTAAAACTCAGAGAGTAAATACTCTTTTGTAGTTACAGATCTTAGTATATGTATCTATAAGTTTTGTTCTTGTTAATGTGCATCATCACTTTGAAGACTGAAAAAAATTCATATAAGTAGTACATTAAATATGGATTTACATAATGTACATAACAGTGTAAATCTTAATTATACTATATATAGTATACTCTCTATATAAGTAAAGACCATATTATAGATGGCATTTGGACATAGGCAGGTGTAATTCTATTAAGTCCATTTTTTTCATACTTAAGTTGAAAAACTTAATGTAATTTAAATGTATGGATTTTTGTATGTATTTGGAAGGAGAAAATAAATTGTGAAATTCGAAGTCTTCAGTTCCATTACAGACACTGGAGAGGATGTGTTTTTTGATTAGTTTGTCTCTGTACCTTTTTGCCTTCAGATTGTCCTAAGGCAGTCACCTCACTTTTCTCCCTGACAACTTATTTTACATTCCTTCCTGTAAACTAGCTAGTCTAGTTTAGCTATACTCTGACTATTCCCCTGGTTTTCTTTCTCACACAGGTTCCAGTGTTTTTCCTGTCTCATTTCCACTCTTCTCCCTTTATTCCCTAATCTTTTGTTCTTGACATCTCTCCTGTAACTAACTTGCTGTATTCCATCTTTCTTTATTGGATTTTGCCTCAATGAGGTAGTTTCTTTTTCATATTATCTGAGGAAGAGGATGAGGCATTATGAATATAGATGAAAGAGTTATCCATTTAGTATGTGTAGAGGCAGGAGATAGCTGTAGCCTCTGGGTTATACTCAATACATAGATTTTCAATGATTTTATGTTTAATAATTGTTATTGTAATTTTTTTACCCTCCTTCCACTTCACTGTTATCCCTCCCACATGTTGTGTGGCCAGATGCCTTACATTTTCACAGGAATACTAAAAGGATATCAAAGGTCTTGGTTTGCCAAGTTTTAAGTCTCGTCTCCAAAAAGCAGTGTTTTCCAGCAGTGTGCAGATTTAGGCAGACACCCAGTAAAGAAAATTTTAGTCTACATGATTGAAGTGTGATAGGATTAAAGATGAGAGGATGGTTTTGTCAGGAGTAAGATGAAATAATCTTAGAGCAGACAATGCTTCTAGTTTCTTTTGTTATGAAGGTAGCCCCAGTTGTTCGTTAGAGCTAAGGCTGAGGAAGTTAAGAAGTAGCAGCCTGTTAACCCTAGATTCACTGTCATTGAGATCACAGTTGGACTTTGGCCATATCCCTGGCTATGGGCGTTTCTTTGATCTCATGAGTAGTATTTGCACCCAGCTGAAAGCCTGGTTAAGTAGCCTAAGCAGCTCTACTTCACTGTGCTTCTGTCTTCCTTGTTCCTCTTCTAGCTTTTGTGTTAAATTCCCTCTTCTTGTTTCCATCCTGCTGTAGCTCTTTCCTCTACATGTTGAGGATGGCTGTCATCCCATCATAGATCTAGCAGAGTGTATATAACCAGTGAGTGTAAACTACTGTTTCTCTTTGTTAATGAAATGTTTGTTGAATGGAATGTCATCTCCTTGACAAGTGAGCAGTCTGACATCATAAGTTATAGATGTACAGTTAGTACATAAGTTTGTTTTTCAAGGAATACACATCTGCATAGGACAATATTTACTTCTCTTTATACATGTGTCCGTCAAGCTTCTGAGGTGTTCTGCTAGGCTGCAGAATAAAATAGTATCTATAGACATATCCACTTCCACTCTTCTTTGCTATTTCAAATAAAAAATTAGCAGTGGATAATGTCAGGGTTTTGGGATCATGAATTTGTGAAGAAAAAGTATGTCAAGTCAAAATAATTTATTTCTGTGAAAGTATGGCCTGTGAAGTAGTATGTGTCATATGACTTTTGTAAAGCGTTGACATTAACTGGAATAAATAAAATGTAATTCACCAAGAATAAGTGCAAGGTTTTATGCTAAAGAATAGTCAGCTTTGAACAAGTGATAGCATTCCAGAATGAGATATGATGTTTGTGTCTGTTTTGTGGTAACTCCAGCAAAGCAAGTTACACTTTTGACAGAGTAGCCTTGACTTTGGAAAAATGTTTAAATATATTCATGTGAATAAGAGTTCTAGTGGGTTGGTGTTTTGCAGCTGTAATGTTTAGTGCAGTGTGCTACATTGTAAAACTAATACATAGGCTCCTTGAGCCATTGCCTGAATTGCCAGTGTTGTGGTCTTGCAACAAAGGAGTTGCAATAGGCAGTCTATGGTATGTCTAGAATTGTGGGACAAGAAAGATCTTGGATCTGAAAGCACAACCCGTGAGGACAGATGGGTTGAACTGACTTAGGCCAGAGCAGACTGAAGAGAGATAAAACAATGTTCAAATGCTTTAAAGGGATAGCTGCTGAAAAGATGAGGTAACTTAGTCAATAGGACAAGAAACATTATGCTGAAATTATAGGAACAGTTGCATTAAATCCTAGGAAAAATCTTCCAGCTATAAAAATAATCAATTTCTTTATATTTGGATGGAATAGTTTGCTTACATGACTTTTGGAATTATTACTTTTTCTAGATTTTAGGAAGAGTTTAGAGAAATACTTATGAGAAATAGCATAGGTGGACCTGATTCTGCCCTGGGGCACAAAGAGAACTAGATGATTTCCTGGGGCCGCCCCACTGGGTGTATGTGTGTGTGTGGTTGTTCTACTTTTAATAATCAGGCTAATTTCAACATCTGAATTTTCTTAGATAGGGTATTTTACAATAAATCTAATACTGAAGTGACAGTACTATCATTAACTGCGACATGGTTACCATTGAAGGGAAAATGTCATATTCGTCCTGCCAGGTGCAGATGGAAAAATATGCCTGTGGCTACTGCTGTTTCCTTGGCATACTACAGCGATGTGGGATCTAATACTCTTTTTACCCTCATAACACAGACCGCATTCACAAATGGAGATGGCACTCTTTATATGGACAACACTACTGGTTTCATCAATTCCTCTGACTGCTTTCTTCACCTTATGATTATTACCTACTGTCTTTTATTCAAGCTTGTGGTTATATTGCTGTTCTGCATTTCCTTATATGTGTTGAATACATCCTGAATGGGTATACATTTTATACAACGTATAAAAAAGGCAATGTCATGTATTTCTCTAGAATGTCAACTAATGAAAACAGAGCGACCAAAGCCGAACACATTCATTATCAGATGTCTTCAGTGGACCACTGTCATAGAGAGGACGTTCCATGTAGACACTCCAGAGGAACGGTGAGGGTTTTATTCTTGTTTTGCTATTCATGTTCCTTATGCAGAAGCCTCAGCAGAGTCTCTGCTGGGCCTGCACAGCAATCAGCACTTGAAACTGTGACAGTCTGAGCACATCTGAGCAGTGTGCTTAAAGATTTTTAAGTCAGCTTCTGTAAAATATTACCTGAGCTCACAGCTAATGTAAGAATTGCCTACAAGTAGGTGGGATGAGTGTGTTCAAATAAGCCAAAACTGTCATGATATGTCTCTGAAGCGTTAAATTTTGAACAACCAAAGCCTGGATTGAACTATTTCCAGCCTTACTGTCTTAACCTTCCTAATGTGCTGGTTTCTTTTGGCACAGAAAGAAGTATGCTTATTATAATTTTTTTATGTTTGCTTATTAGTATTTCTTGTTTCAGTAAACATTCAATAACTCTTAAAAATTAACTTTTTTAATGCACAAAAAGCATGTAGAAGATACAAGATTGTGAACCTTGCTGAAATGTTCTATATTCTGTCTCTGATTAGATGCCCTGCATCTTCCCACTGTGGACATCTGTCCTGTTGGGACCAATACTATGATTTAGCTGTTATCGTTCGTATCAAGAAATAGCCAACGACTTTGCTTTTTCTACTGTTTGTTTCTCTCTCATTAGCATATTTATTTAGAACTTTTTTTTATGCTACTTTGGTATTGTTTCTCCACCCTATCTTTCTTCTGTGCATGCAGCATAGTACCTCCCCCTGCATTCAGTAATAAATACCACCAGTCTCTTCCTGTATCCCTTGCTGGCTGAGCAAAAAGCAGCAGGTACTGCACTTGGAGTGGGGCTATTGCATGCTCATGGGCTGGCTGGTGTGTCTGTGCTGGTCAGCCAGCATGCAGAATAATGATGGGCTCAGCTGGCCCTGCTTGTCCCTCCACAGAAACCCTCATCTGGGCCTGCAGCCACTGTTTTTTAGGATGCTTGCAGGAATTTAGTTGTCTTTGACATCCTTTTTTGAGGGGAATTTGAAAAAAAAGTCTGTAAGTTGAGTTTTAAGAGGAGACACAGTTGAACATATGAAATGGTTTAATAAAACTTATTTATTTGCTGTGAAAATGTCTTGCGGGGAGGGAATACCAAAAAGTATCTTAAAACGGCAAGTTACTGTCAGATAGTATTGCATAAGAGATGACATCCTATGCTCTGAGATGTATTAGACCTGGAACAAGTGTTTTCAAATTTCCAGTAGTCAAATACTTACAAAATTAAAAGCTGCTAGTTCTGGAAATTAACCGTACAGTTATCCTTTCTGGTCAAATTGACACCTTTGAAAAAAAATCCAGAATTTGGAAGGAAATTGAAGTGATTAATTTATATGAGTCTTGTGCTGTGTGACATGAGGATTGAACATTGAAGCAATGTAGCACGTGAAAAACATTATAAAATTTGTAACGTATTGTCTGAGTTTCTAGTTGGGATGTTGTCTTGTTCATGATAGGGAAGAATGGACAGAAGCAATCCAGGCTGTAGCAGACAGACTTCAAAGGCAAGAAGAGGAGAGGATGAACTGTAGTCCAACTTCACAGATAGACAATATAGGAGAAGAAGAGATGGATGCTTCAACAACCCATCATAAAAGAAAGGTAATGGCATTAAAAAATAACTGACAGGGCTCATATGTAAATGACTTTTGTAGAATGGTGTAGTTGGGTGAAATAGTATACAGGGAATAGTATTTCTACATAAATTTCAGTGTATTACAAACATAAAACATACATGTATTACAAACATAAAAGTACTTATTTGTTTTGTCTCAATAAAACTGAATTGCTCTAGTTTTATTTATTTGTTATGTTACCTGATACAGCACCTCTGAAAGACATGTTAACATTCTTCTTATTGTTTGACTATTATTTCATCATTTTGTTTATTTGCTTTTTCGAAGTCTGATAATATAATATTTTCTTTGGACAAGTATATTTGCCCCCTTTCTCATGCAAATAATAGTACAAATTAGGTAATTTGCATGAGAAAAGTTAGCAGAATTTGTCTTTTAATGACCTTGTTTTTTGCTAACTGGAAAAAATAACTCTGCTTTAGTTTTCAATGAAGTAAGAGAAAACAGCGTTTTATTTTTTTCTGCGATTCTTCACAGCTTTTGGTGTGGGGTGGTACACATACATTTTTGGCTATAACATATGTGTTGTATCTCCAGAATCAACAGGTTAAACACACAACTTAAAAGCATATTTTAAATATCTGATGCCACTCAAAAATTTGCTTATGTATTTCCATTTTGTCCTGTGTTTCTGTATGAACTAGTCTTGAAGAATGAGTCATTCAAATGGATGTTTCTCATTTACTATACATAGTTGACATGACTCAAGAAATGCATTAAAATTGCATTAAAAAAATAATAACCAGTTTCTGTAGGACTGGCTTAATTCTTTTTAACTAGAAGTGAAACCTATAGAAAACAAAATGGAAGTCTGCTGACAGAGCAAAGTAGTCTTATTGCTCATATAACTGAATGCCTATGAGTGATGAACAGTAAAAAGAAATTATGAACGTGTCTTTACTCATAGAGCATATTTTTTGTTACACTATATAAAGCAAGAATCATAAAAAAACCAGGGACTGAAAACTATACTGTTATGATGAATATAACAAAGATGTCAAATTTAATTTTAGTTCTATCATGTCCTAACTTCTGAGAACTTGAGTTTGCAGTGCAAACATAGTTGTTCCATGCAGTTTCATTGTATGCAATTTTTTTACCTTTGTCTGCTATAGAAAAAGCTAAAAACCAATTACATACAGCTGTAACAATAATCATATATTGTCAGGCTGACACTGAACTTTTAGCCTTGTGTCATGGATATTTAATGACTCTGCTCCAGGGTAAAATTTGGTAAGTGACAGCAAGACAGAGGCAGCGTTTAAGATGTGCCAGCCTTGTTGAGAGTCAGTGCAATTGTGTGGAAAGGATTTGGGTTTGCTCTGTTAAAGATCTCAGCACTGTTCCAAGCCTGTGTATCCTCTTAGTGAAGTACAAAACCACTGCATAACAAGCATTTTAAAGGTGACAAAATTAATGCTGTCTGATACAAGTAGTTTATCTGGAACGTGCTTTCCTTGTTCATGATGCAGTGCGTTTTCCCATACAACAAAATGGATTGTGGGAACTGGAGGAGGAGGATCTATTTTGTTTCTGTCTTGCTGCTTGTGCTTTAAGAAATGCTGAAATGATATGCTCAGCCAATGCATGTGTAGTGCTACAAAATATTTAATGGCTTTGGCAACAAGCCAAAAGCAAACTCTACAAAACAAAGATGAAATAAAAAATTATTATATTCAACATCTAATAACAGGGCAAATTAATAATTTTATTATTAATAATAGTAATAATAATGGAATATTAGTAATAATGATAAAAATACAATAAAATAAAAAAAGAAAAAGAGTCAAACCTCCAAATCTCACTGCAGATTTCTGACTCTTGGAAGACATTAGTGAAAGATGCTCAGAAGTTTTTGGAATAAAAAATACTAGGTGGCCATTATGACACAGAGTTGTCACTGCCTCTGTGTTAATTTAGATTGTGAAAAATACCTTTTTAGAACTGTTTCTATTTTGTAGAAATGTTTCTGAAAAGCTGTTGTTTATGATTTTATAGGTGTTAATATAATCAGAACCATTTCACTTATAATCGCTTAATGCATTTTTACTGTTTTTTTGTGGTATTAGATTTCTTTCCTTTCAGAGATTTTTGCACAATGTGTCCTTTTTTGACAATAGCTTGTTTTGTCACCTAATTTTGCATCTAAGCCCAGTGAATTTTGCTCGTGCATGCACCAGATGGCATACATATGAGTAGAAGAGCATAATCAGATTAAGAAACAAGACAGAGAGGAGTTGGGCCTGTTCTTCTCTAAAAAGGTAGCAAAGATAAAACAGTCTTTAAGACATGGAACTTGATTTGAACAGACATGACAGCTACGTCCCAGGCTGGATTAGCTGGAAGAAAGAAAACCACCTTTCCCCCACCCCCACCCCCCCCAGTTTTTTTAAATAGTGTCAATGTGCCATTTAAATTACATGTGATAGTTATTAGGGATAGCACCAATAAAATTCATAGCGCTGGAAATTCTTAGCAAACTGCTTTTATTTCTTGCTGTGCTATTCCTTCTACTTAGAGTTTTTCCCTGATGAATTCAGATGAAAACTCGAAGTGGTATAATCATTGTGCACATTGGGAATTTAAAAAAGAAAAAAAGCTCCTTGATAGGAATTTTCAACACCTGTATTAGGGTGTATTCTTTTGAACAGATCATCCATAGGAGATGGTCTGTTCAGATGGTCAACAGATACTCCCATAGGGAAGTAAGTAGGCTTTACAGAAGGCTGAACATCATATGTTTCTTTGGTTAGTGTAGTCTTCTGTAGCTTTGTTGCTTTTTGTTTTGTTTACAGATTTGATTTGAAGGATGCAGGATGAGTAAAGAATAGATTTTTCAGAGGAAACCTAAAAGTTATGTAATGAGGAAACAAATTTAAAACTCAGGCTATGGTAGCAATGAAAAGCTAGGGAAAAACATGAAGGAGGAAGAGACCAATCTTTTGGAAGCCTCCAAACTTACTTACCAGCATCCCTCAGGTTTAGGAAGTATTTCCATTTTTCCACCAGTTTTCAGTACACCCTTAGCTATGGCATCTGTGTTTTTATCTCCCAGGGTCTTGTGTTCTTTGGCAGACTTTTTGAGTTGCCCTGCACAGTGCATCATCTCTAAGCCTTCTGCTAAGCTTATAAAGAGTGAGAGCATCAGAAGACTTTATTCTTAGAACTAACACTACCACCATAATATGCTGTAAAGCCATGGCTCAAAATCTTGCAAGCTTACTACCTTTCTCTTATAAATATACATATATTTTTAACTTGTTTTCACTGAGCTTGCATCTAGATTCATGAGTGATTTCCTGAGCATTATGTAAGCAAAATTTGGGTAAATGAGTCTTTCTATTTGACTGACTTGCTGCCCCTAGCATCAAATCCGTGTTCTGTGGTCACTTGAGCCAAGATCCTCCTTCTTTGTGTGGACAAAGGGCAGCTTTTCTGAGCTGGTTTTATTCAGACTCCGATGGTCCCTCTCTAAGTCCAGCCTCTTAGAGAAGATCAGAAGTGTGGGAAGAAAGTACTCCTTTAGGACTGCTTGTGATCCCATAAATTTGTGACTGTTAGAAGTGATCAGTTGTTACAGTCATAAGCTCAGTATTCTTTATCAATAAAGCTGTCAGCCATTCTTTGTCAGAGAACATGATAGCTTGTGACTGAAGATATGGAGGATTCTGCCCTGAATTATTCATCTTCTGCCTGAGTTGTATTTTGAATGAGTTTTTGATTTTTCATGGGTTCTTGTCAATTTTTACTGCTTTTGCACAAAGGCACTCGTTTTCTGCTTGATGGTTGTCATAGAATTATTGAATAGATAACCCGATTTTCCAAAGTACTGAACATGATAGTTAAGAAGTCTTACCTTTAGTTGATTAAGTACGAGTAGCCACACAGTGTTTGGACCACAGCTTTACATACTACATCAAGAGTTATCACACATTATACTAGTTTTTGGAAGAGTTGACCGTTTAAGGATTTGTTTGTGGTAATAAAGTTTAAATTTACACCCACTTGTGTAAAGTGAGTTTGCTTTAGGTAAGAATGATACTGAGTATACAAAATCTCTGTTATCCATATTTTTTGCTGGGATTAATGAAGCTTTGTTCTTCCTGATGTGAGGGGGTTTTGACAGCACAACAAGATCTGTCACTGCAAAATGTCTAAGTATGTTTATGTGTGAGCATCAAGGTTAGTTTGTGTAGAAGCTACGAATCAACCATTACATGGGAAAAAGATTTGATTCCTGTTGATATAGCTAGAAACTTGATATGTGGAAAGCATCTTCTCCTTAATAAAGCTTTGAAATGCTCAGCTATCCAGGTGTTAAATAGTATGTTGAAGACCTTTTGCAGCTTTGAAGTTGCAGGTTGAACACTTAAAAACTAAGGAATTACAGCATTAATGTGCTTCATGGAACTTCAGTTCTACCTCTTATGTGAGCAGATTGCAAATTGACTCTGAGTGAACAATTGCATAAATTATTTTCACAGTTTGTTGACAGCAAATTCAGATCCATAGTAATAGTATCATGCACTTGAGCTTAAAGGAATAAATAATTTCAGAAGGAAATTTTGCCCTTTATTCTTTCTCACAAGCAAATATATTTTGCTGCCAATATTTGTGATTGCACACTAGGGATATGCCCAATACCTCTACACTTAGAATGTGTGTGAGATGTGTAGGCACTGTTAGAGGTATTTCTGGTAGAGATAAGGAAAGTACTAGTTCCATTGTGGAAAACACAAGCAGAAGTTTATCTGGAACACAAATATTCAACAAAGCAGCTGAGGCCACAACTAGTGATAGAATGGGACACTAGGAAGAAGAACAATAAGGCATGACCTTTTTCTCATACATAACAGGATTAAATATATTTGACTTAGCAAAACTGAGACTCAGAGTATAGTTACTCTTTATAAATGTTATAAGGTATACTATTCACAAAAGTAGAAAGGTTCTTGATACTGCAGGACAAGACCTTAACAAGAATAGGCGAGTATATTGTCTTTCAGATTTTTTAACTGCTTTTCTCAGGGTTCATGTGTTGCAGCACCACAGAACTCGACGGTTTTGTGGTGCTGCAACCAAGCCAGTAACACAGAAATGTGCTGTGGAACCTCGTGATTGAGCAAAGAAATTCTACTTTCAATTTAAGACAACCCTGTGTAGTCACTGCATTCTTAGTATTGTGCTGTTTTTTCTCTACATCCTCATCTTTGCATCTAAGGCATAGATCATGGAGTTGACGCTTCTGAATTGGTTGCAAAATGAACTTGTAATACTAAGATGATTATTGACTAAAACTTTGGACTCATGAAAATCATTAAACTGCTTTAGGTTTAGAGATTATTTGGTCATATACTTACCGTGTGCGACACTGCAGTTGAACCAATGAACGTACTAGATTCAAATTGTCTGTTGGTGGAACCAGCTCTTGGAATTACTACGTTTAACCTGCAGAATTAGTGCAAGAATAATAGAGTCACATAAAAGATGAAAATTTGCCATCTATTCCTTTTCAGAGTCAAATTGATTAATATAAATACCATGTAATTGTAACCTGTACTGAAATTTTAAAGGGTCTGCCTCTAACGCAAAGGCTGTTGTAGAGTCTTACAGGTATAATATTTCAGTGAGGATTGTGTATGTTTCAAGAAAGCCATCAGTGCAGTGGTTGGTGTTATGCAAAACCTACTGATATGCCATGTTTTTGTGTCCCTGGTAACAGAAGAATTGTTGAACTTCCTTAGATGTGGAGTATTCATGAAATGCTAGTATAGGTTAAGACTTGGTTCTGTGTGTGCATTGTAAAAATAAGTGTGTGTAGTGTACAGTGCAGTACTTGACTGTAGAGAACTATAATACTACTATTGAACAATTTATCCTAGTGGTTTAAAGATAACAGTTAGCTGCTGTCTTTACCTCAATCTTCAATAGCAAGATCAGTGTTCTCTGGATACGTAGTCACCTGAGCTGGAAGAATGAATTCCCCCTTAATCCAAGGGGAAGTGTTCAATGACCTAATACATGCTGTAGTGTGTCCAGGGAGGGGCAATGGAGCTGGCGAAGTATCTAGAACAAAGTCTGACGAGGAACAGCTGAGGGAGCTGGAACTGTTAAGCCTGGAGAAAAAGTCTCAGACAGGACCTTATTACTCTCTACAACTGCCTGAAAGGAAGTTGTAGTCGGGGAGTGGGGGGGCGCTTGACCTCTTCTCCCAAGTAAGAAGTGATAGGATGAGATGAAATGGCCCAATGTCGCTCTGGAGCGGTTTGGATTGGATATTAGGAAAAAATTCTTTGTGGAAAGAGTTGTCAAGCATTGAAACAGGCTGCTCAGGAAAGTGGCAGAGTCAGCATCCCCAGAGGTATTTGGATTACATGTAGATGTGGCACTTATTTATGTGGTTTAGTGGTAGACTTGGTAGTGCTGGGTTAACAGTAGGACTTGATGATCTTAAAGGTCTTTTTCAATCTAAACGAATCTGTGATTATAGATTTGGAATGATTTCTGTAAACTGTTCTTACTGTGTTGGTAACAACACTTGGTTTTATGCTGGAACTGGATAGCATAAGTCTTGCTAATCCTTTTTTCTTGATCCTTTTAGACAATGAATGATTTTGACTATTTAAAACTACTGGGCAAAGGCACGTTTGGCAAAGTTATCCTGGTCCGAGAGAAGGCTAGTGGCAAATACTATGCTATGAAGATTTTGAAAAAAGAAGTCATTATTGCAAAGGTAAGAAAAGTTTTAGTTTCAATATTGGGTCAAGAATGGAGTAATCAATATTTAATACATAAGATATATTTGATTTTTGATGTTAACTTAGTTTGATAGAAGTATGTGTGTATCTTCAGAAAACAAGAATGCAAAAAAAAAAAAGTACCCATTTTGCATACCTTTTTCCAGTATTTTATAATCTAGAGTATGCTAAAACTGAGAGAGTTCACTGGGCAGGAATATAGTGCAATCCAAGTTTAAACAAGAAAAAGTGAATTGTAGGGTGTATTAGATGCTTCAGATTTTTTTTCTAAGTCGATAACAGGTTTATTCAGATAAATGCATTTAATTTAATGGGCCTGTGCCCATTAAAAATAATCCCAGTTATTAAGTGAGGAGGTTTTGAGGGATGTGGATCTGACTGACATTTTTGAATGCTTGAAGCTAACAGTATAAGTATCCATAAAAGCTGAATGTGAATGGGAACTACTGTGTTTTACATACATAATATTTTAAAATATCCTTCAGATCTTTCTCATTTTCCTATTGACCTATGAAAACAGGCCTCACAAGAGTTTCTCAGTCTATCTTCATGTGTCTGTCACGCACTTCCTAATAACTTTTGAATGTGTTGATCAGTTTCAACTAAATTTGGTAGAGGAGTAGAAGCCTCAAAGACAATTATATTTCCTTGAGTTGCATTAAAATCAGCCCTGTTGTAGGGGGAGACACTTAAATTTATGTCTTCAGCAGTGACGAGGCTGACCTGTGAGTTCTCTGTGCCCTTAGCAGCTGTGTTGTGTGCACTGGCAGGCTGGTCAGCACGTGTGCAGTTTGGACTAACAGCAATAGAGAGTGTCCTTTTCTTCTTTGGAATCAGGAGATACAGGAAGAAAAGAGGATATTGCTGTTGCGTTCTCCTGATTCTACATGGGAAGGAGCATCTCAGTGGTCCTTCTTCTAAGACATGGCAACAATCTCAGTGGGGTCCTGTGGGTCTCAGAGCCTACCTGGCTGCTGTGTGCTGTGGCCCACTCTCCATACCCAGTGCTCTGCCCACCCCTGGCACCTGGGAGGTCCTCAGGCCAGTCTTGAATCAGAGTCTTGTGAGGCTCTTTCCTGCTGATGCTCGGTTATATCCTTCCAGCCTTCAGAATATTCTAGCTTGTTGCTTTGTATCAATAACATACAAAACAGATTTTTGAATATTAGGGTTTTACCATTCACTTTGCTGGCTGCTACAATATCAATGGCTTTTTAGAAGGGTTAAAAGTGATTATTGGATAACTTAGATGAGCAAAAATTCTTGTTCATAGAAGTATGTATAAACCTAGAGAAATTTTTGAGAAACCAGAGATACAGCTATTTATTGATCTGTTTACTTAAAAACAGAAAGTTAGCCTAGATTGGGCAGAACCTGGTACTCCCTGAAAAAGATCAAGTTTTTCTGCCTATTTGTGTGAGGAAAGATGCCTTTCATCCTGTGAAGAAAATGGGAGCACCACAGTCTTTTAAATTTGAATTCCTCAGAAGTGGAATTTTGTTTTGAAGGGAGTCCCTCTAAGTTTTCCGCAATATGGTTCTATATTGATAAGAAACTGATGAAAGAATAAAAATAGGCTTTTTTAGGCTTTTTAGGCTTTACTAAGATCATCACAAGTGAAATGATCAAGTTTTTTTCCCTATAGTCACTAAATACCAGTTTTAATACTCCCTTCCAAACTAAAAACTAAGGCAGACTTGAGTTTGAACTTATCTGTCTTGCCCAGTCAGTGTGTGATCATGCCATGGGGATTTATCAACAGCATTTGACTCTGTAGATCAGAGCTAAGGATACATTCACTAGGCAGAATAGATCTGCAGTCTCAACTCAGCCTATAATGTGATATATATGCTAGAATCATAGGATGGCTTGGATTGGAAGGGACCTAAAAGATCATCCAGTTCCAAACCCTCCTATGGACAGTGGCACCATCCACTAGACCAGGTTGCTCTAAGCACTATCCATCATGGCCTTTAACACTTGCAGGGATGTGGCATCCACAGCTTCTCTGGGGAACCTATTCCAGTTCTTCACTTACTCTCACAGTGAAGAATTTCTTTCTACCATTTAATCTAAATCTCTCCTCTTAGTTTAAAACCATTTCCCCTTGTCCTATTGCTACCTTACCTGCACAAAAAGTAGCTCTATAGAAGGTCATACCTCTAACAGGATAATATGAAGCACAGACGTGGTGCATTGACAGCTGTATAGCATCTGCCCAGCTCAGAATAAATCTGTCGATCCTAAGTTTTCATGACAGATTAATATTACACTTACCAGGAAATTGCGACCAGTATTGCAGACTCCCGAGGCAATGCCAGAAAAACTGGCCATTGCCACATTGCCATCTTTTTATGTCCCATTTCTGGTGAACCACAGAGGTTTAAAACTAAAAAAATTTAAAACCTTTAGACTTGCTTTTCTCCTTTAAGGTTTTTTTGTTTTAGTTTTTCCCCCAGTATGTGGTTGTAGTGTATAAACTCAGTGTTGCAGTGATATTCTGTTAAATGGCATCGTAATTCATTACTGCTACCTCTGTTGTTGTTGTTTAACTTCCTATTTTGACAATTTTTAAAGTCTAATTTAAAACTCCTGACATCTGTGTTTACTTTCCAGTTTAATAATACCTTATCTTCAGAGTATAGTCTAATAAACGTGTCTAGTACAATAATGTTATATTGGTATTATTTGTGGCAATAATGAAGTGTCTCTGACTAAGTATATTTACTTCTACAGGATTATGGTTGAAGCTTGAGTCATAATAGGCTAGTCTTTAGTTCTGTGTAATGTAAAACTCAGCAGTAGCTTAGTGCTACAGAAAATAGCTAAACCAGCCCAGTGGCTCTCAGGCGTTTCAGGCCTGGACCCTGGCAGCCTGGGTAGGGGGATTCACAGCATGTATTACATGCAGAATTGCATCATCATCCTGTATATTCATAATACAAGCTCTCTTAAGAGCTGTGCTTTTCTCCCTAGTCCTTGGGAGCTGCTCGTGTTGTAGTGAGGGTGAGCCCTTTGCCTGCCATCCTCATCATCCCCTCACCCCCGCACAGCTCTGCTCTCTGCAGACCTGGTGGTGTGAGGGCCCACGGCCGTGCCCCTGGGGCCTCACCATCACCCCCAGGCTCCTTCTTTGCCCCCTGTGTGGTGCCCACCCAGGGGATGGCAAGAGGGAGAGCCTGTGGAGGGAGCAGGGGACAAGTCTGGGTGAGCTTCCCAGGAAGAGAAGGCAATGGGTTAGTTTCCTTCTCTCTTTGGTATAGGGCTCATTTTAATCTTCTCTGTTCAGGCTCACAGATGGGAGGAGAGCATCACTGTCTTTCTCCGAATTGCCTCTTTCCCAAAATGTATCTAGAAATGATTTGGGGGTTGTGTGGACATCTCCCACCTCTCAAGAATGAGGCCAGTGTCCTCAGGGAAGAAGGTCAGCCTGATTAGAGGAGCACTGCTCACAGCCAGGCTCCTAAGGAGAGCTTGAGTGGATAAAAACAAAGCCAACACCAACAAATGAAAGTTTAAAACCAGAAAAACTGACTTCATTTAACAGTAGACTGGATGAGGCTGGGTTTTATGTTTGACTGTCAGTTACTCCATGTGTGTGTGTCTTGCAAATTTGTTTGGTCTCTATAGATTCATTGTTCAGCTGATTCATACCCGTGAATATTGTGATGACTATATTTTTAAGATGCCAAATACAATATTACAGTTTCTTCATTCTCTGAATGGTATATAAAGACTTCATTTTAAATCAAGAAAATAAGCAAACCAATTAAAATATGTTAAATTGTGTTTTGTCAAACTTAAATATTTTCTCAAAAAATGTGAGGGTTCATTAATTTTTCAAAACTGTACTGTAACTTTCTCTTTTCAAAAGTGTTGACCTTTTCCTTTTAGTTAATTAATAATTTTATATCTTAATTCAGACCTACTTCTTCTACTCTCTGTTTCTCAGGACGAAGTGGCTCATACACTTACAGAAAGCAGAGTATTGAAAAACACAAGACACCCTTTTTTAACAGTAAGTTTTGGGAATTAGTTTTAAGTACATTGGCAGGTAATTTTCAACATTCATTATGAACATATTTTACAAACAAATTTTGAAGTCTTTCTCATGATATTTTGTAAATAAGCAATAGCTATCTGGTGCTTATGATATCTTTTATTAGAACATGTAATTAAGAGTTCAGAAATAAAGTATCTAATAATTTCGTGAAGCTTAAATACACTGAAAACAAATTTAATTGTAGAATGTAACTGTTGTGCAATTTTTGTGATTTTTGCATATGAACAGTTTTAAAATAAAAGTTATTGATTTTACAGTGTAAGTAATTTTTACCAAGAAAACTTAAATAGAATCCAGTAAAACAATAAAAATAACTATTTGCTCAACATAAGTAGCCCATAGAGCCACAAAAGTCAAGCCCCCACTACCTTTTTCTTCAAATGGTTAATATTTAATAGAAGGAAAATACTGAAAATAAGATGAAAATTTTGAGACTCATGACAAGTTAAAATTAATCAATTTAACTTTACAACTGACTTTCTTCTGTAGAAGTAATTCTGATTCCTCTTCTTTGAGAATATATTAGAAAATATTATCATTTATTTTAAAATATAATTAACCTATTGTATTTGAAGACAGGGAATTTTTTTTTTGTTTTTATTAAAATATAAAAGTATTGCATGGAAGCCTTCCTATTTAGAAAAAGATAAACCTCTTAGAAAGTGGAGGATTGCATTTACATTGCTTGGCCAAAATATTCTGAGAAATTCTGTCAGTAGAAAAGAGATCCTGCAATGTTTTTTGAGTAGCCCTACCGCCAATCAAATAATGCAACATTATTACTGCAGTTGTATATTTTATCTTTCTATTATTAAGCATTTTAATGATACATGCAGTATTTAAGTAACATGAGTCTTCTTATGCTTGTTACATGTAGTTCTACTGCATTTCTTTTCTTTTAGGCCAAGTCTTGATCTGTAGATTTTCTATGGTATAATTTTTTCCAATCAAAATGAAATCAACTTTGATAAGTCAAGTATTTTAATGACAATAATAACATCTGCTGCAACTCTCAAATTACATGTAAATAAATATATTAATTTGCTGCTCAGTGTTTTTAACATTCCATAGTATGTGAAACTAGAGAGTCCTTGCTTTGAAAGTAAAAGCAGGCTGGAGGTTAAGATCACTTTTAAGATTTCGTTTAGGAGAAATTAAAAAGAATATGATAATCTCTCTCTTCATGGGCGTTGTGGAAGTGGACATCATAAAGTATGATAAATGGCAATAGCTTGTACCATGTATGGCAGTAAGAAGTGCAGTATAAAACTGTATTTTAGTAACCATTTAGTATTTTATTGTAACAAGCCTGATGTTTTCTTATCAGTGGCCATGTGGCAGAGATGAAAGACTTGAATGTTTTTTTATTATTACATCAAAAGCTCCAGATAGGAAGTTACACTTTTAATTACTCTAATGTTCTCACTGAAGTCAGAATTTTCTACTTAAAAAGATAAAATTAAGTTTTGTTAGTGCAAGAAATTGGATTAATATCAAATGATAATTAGTTTGATTTTGCTGTTTTCTTTGCAAGTCCTTGAAATATTCCTTCCAGACAAAGGATCGTTTGTGTTTTGTGATGGAGTATGTTAACGGAGGAGAGGTAAGTTTAAGAAAGATGCTCTGCGCTTGTAATATTGTCACTGGTTTACACTTTAAAGATTATAGTTTTTCTTGCCTTTTTTGCTTTCTGGTGTCTTTAAAGGACTTTTAAAATAATTTTTAGAACTGTTTTAATTGAAACAAAATGGTTGATATGTTTTATAACTTTTCTGTCAAAACTAGTTCCCATTCTGGAAAAATTAGACTGCTGTATAGTGAAACATAATGTCATGGTACAGAAATGCTATCGAATAGCTTGCTTATTGTTTTTTTATCCAGGCACATTATGGTGCGTTCTGGCATGAAACAGTCATAATCTAGTGTAAACAGGCAAAAATAATACTTTTGTGATAATATGAAATAGGTGCTCTCTTTGCTATAGCAATTGCAAACATCTACTGGAAAAGAGTGGAGCATTCATATTTTTCATTACTTCTACCCTCATCTCGTGCTATGTACTCTGGAAATTTCAACTAAAGCACTGAATTTCTTAGTGTTGTTAGCTTTCAGGCTGTTGCTGTCTTCCAGCTGTTTACTAACGAATGAAATACCAGACATGACACCCAGCAAATGGAATTAGAGAACTGCAGTCTAAGAGGAGGGCTATTTGCTATTCAGATTGTAACTCATTACAACGTGAACTAGGGGATTTTCCTTATTTTGTCTACTATTTGCTGCATGACAGCATTAAAGGACTAAATGTTTGCACTAGGGTTTTTTTAATTTGAAAACTATTTCTTTGTTCAGAAATTGCTGCGGCGTGGTGTCATGTTTTGCATTATGCTTTTACTATGTTCTCCTGCAATAAAACTGTCTTCAGCTATGACCCTAAGGCCTGAGCCCCCCCCCCCAAATGCCTGTATTGCATTTATTGCACTGGCAGATTTCTCAGTCTGAGACCCATTTGAATCTTAACTTATCCTTGGCTGTCTTCTACCAGACATGGCTAAATATGGTGGTATAGGGTTCTCATATGGGAGGAGGGCTTGTTTGATTCAGTATCTATGAACTCAGTTCTGGACATCACAGGCATTGAACCAGACACAAAAACCTCCCTCAACACTAATAACAGCCTCTTCTTGGACACTCAGCTGGCTTATTTGACATTGAACTTATGTCACCAGTGTGAATTCAGTGCTATGTGCAAGGAGTTTTAAGTGTTGCTTTATAAACTAGCTAATTCTTAATAGTTCTCTCTATGTAAGACCTTGTTGCATTTCTGTAATGTCTGGGGATACACTTTGAAAGTACGTTTTTAACATAAGCCTATCATTTAGCTATTGATCTTTTTGCAAGGTACCTTTTGGTCTTATTTGAAGGCAGAGCAGAGCCCAAGAGGATGTTTTCAAGTCCGTCCTTATGACTGCGGGTGCTCAGACACTGTATTTTGATCAGTGCATTTCTCTGCATTGAGTGATGCAACTTTGTGGCTACTACTGCAAGCATCTTGTGTCACTGGTTCCTTGGTGGCAGTCTGCTTTTGCTTATGGGATTTGAATAATTGCAATGTGCTTTTCCAAGATTGGGTTGCTTTTTTCCATGTACAATGCTCCTGTTTGTCAATCTTGCTCATGTTCTTTGCTGGTGGTTCCCTAATTCAGTGAAGCTAACTGTGAATTTTTGTAACAGTGGGAAATAATGGCCTTTTGGAGTAGGCAGTTTTCTTTGAAGAAACTCTCTTGATTTGCGTATGTGTTTCTCTTTGACAGGAGATCTGGAATAGTAAGTTGGACAAGCTGTCTTTTTTAATAGGAGAATCTTTAATCTTACCAAATTTGCTTGTGAATTTCAGACTTTAGTCACTGTCTGCTAAGAAATACAGAGGACTTCATATTTGTAAGAATAGCTTTGTTATTAACTCAGAGCTACTGAAAGTAAGTTGCACAAAGTTTAGCCAGCATTTTAGCTTATATATCACTCAGACCTTTTTCTTTTCCTGCTTCTCTCTACTATTCTGTCTGTGTTCCAGGTTCCTTATGATGTTTCTTGACTGTTTAAGGTGTTTAAAACCTCATCTTTTAATTAAATCCTTTCAGTGGGAAATTGGCTGTAGCTGTACCATGCTGCTTTTGATTCTCTCCAGTGCTTTACTACCTTCAGTGTGTTTCTGTTTAAAATTTCTTTAGATTAAAAATTTCTTTTTAGTTAAACTGTTGTGCCTGAGTCAATTAGTTGGGAATTTTCATGGATTATGTCTTTTAGGAGCGCCATTACCCAAACAATTCTCCAAATGTAGCAGTTCTTGAAGTTTGTATACATACTCTTGAGTCTTACCCAGGTGACAGCAAGAAAATGCCACAATTTAGGCTTCTGCCCTAGTACAGTAATAAAAGCTGTGATCAGTACTACGAGTCTTCAGTTCCTCTTGCTAGAAAGGAAGACAGTCAAGGAAGAGGTCACTGAATTTCAAGTAATTGTGTTAAAAAGATTCTAAGCAAGAATTTTCTGTATCTATTAAAAATCTAGATTGATATTGAATTTAATACCCTGCTAGAATAGTAAAAAATTTATCATTGCCTTACCTTGCCTACGTGATTTCAACTAAGTTAGATTCAGTTAATAAGAAAACATGTAACAATGAAAATATAACTGTGTCAGTTTTACTGTTCTATATTTGTGCTTTTTTACAGTGTATTAAGTATTACAGTGAAGAATTCTCTTTTGACTTCCTTAAAAAAACAAAGAAGCATATTATGTACCTAAATATACTAAAGCAAATCACTAGAGGATTTTTTTCAAGCAGATTATTCAGATGGAAATATTCAATGTGTTTTCCTTATACTGACAACTTTTTTCTGCTGCTTAAGGCCCAATCTTGAAATAATTGTTGTGGGCCAGAAGCTAATTTTTTTCTTTGTTTGTTTTTTTCTGTTGGACTCTGTGGATGAAATACCTACCAATGTCTATTGGTCATAAGCTATATTGCAGTATGGAGCTATAGAAGGATACTTCTGCCATGGTGATTACTTCTCAATATCTTTGTTATACTGAAGGAATTACATTAAAGTATCATTAAGACATTGAAATTTGATTTTAGGAAAAAACTCT
>WEIV01015521.1:4407-19431 GCA_013390005.1 Calyptomena viridis
TAATTTTTTTAAATTGCAACCTGGAATCCTAAGCTTGACACTGGGTAGAAAAAGAATCAGGGAACTGGACTTCAAAAGCTCCTTTCCAACTAAAGTTATCCCACTATCCTATAAATTTTTGCATATATCTAGGTATTTGCAAGAGGTCACCACACCTCTGAAGCTGCCCCTAAGTGAACTCGGAACAGGAAATTATGCTACTGACAGCCTATTCCTACAAGTGCTATCTGATTAGCAAACAATGTAGAAAAAGTGAGACTACCCTGTTGTTATTGGGAAGTCTAATTTTGACAGTTAGTTAAAATGCTGTTTCTACCAGTAGAAAACAGACTGTAGTTACATTTACAGTGTATCACAACTAATGGCACAGGTATTCAACTACTTACTGCACAGTGAAATTAGTTCATTTTACCTTCAGCAAGAAACAACACACTAATGTAAGGTGTTCTGACAAGAATACAGGTTCAAAAACATTTTCAAATATCTACTAAAGATGTTGAATTAGTTCTAGTTCAGTCTAAGCATGTTATTCAGATGAATGGAAAAAAAAGAAAAGAAACCATAGAAAGCTAATTTCTTCATGAAACTTCTTCTGGGCGTTTTATACTGAAAGAAAATCACAGGGCCAAACGCATAGCTCTAAGTTGTGTTTTAATACATGCTGCATGCATTTTTGTCTTGTTAATAGAAAAATGTAAGAGAACAGGATCTTTCACACTGTAACAAATGCACAGGTGTGATTTTAATGTCAGTGACCCATTACTGCTCAGTTACTGCTGTTCAACATTATACTTCACAAGCAACAACTGCTAAGTTATGAAATGCTGCAAAACAAAACAGCCAAACACCATCACTAACAGCAAATGCTCAACTAACCATTTTAGGACAGCTCAGTGGCAGCAGGTAAGCACAAACCTAAGGGAGAGCCACTAGTGGGGAAATACTGCAGTGATTTCTGTGAGCTGAGAAGTCTATTGAATTCATAACACAGCAAGTTGTAGTTACTTTAATGCCATGGTACATTTCAAGCAATCCATATGTTCCTGAGCAACTTGAAGTCATCAATGAAGTTAAAAACTGTGCTGTGAAATGCAGTGGACATATCTTAGCAGACATTGAGGGCAACCTCAGTGCCACTGTCCTGAAGGAATATGAATGTGACCAGTGTGACTCAGCACACCTGCAGAATATACAGTTCAACAGAAAGAGACAATGCTGTAACAGCTGACAAGCATTTCAAGTAGTTGAAAGGCCAAGCAAAGTCAGTGAGCTGGTTGTAGCATGAACAGATACAATGCTGAGGATTTAATCCACAAAGCACTGAAAGCTGACATTTGACTCTCTTTAGCACTTTCTTTAAATGGGGCTCTGAACTTTGCTATCTTTTGTGCTTCTTACGCAGTAACCAGTTTATACTTTGAAGTTGCATATATGCTGCTTGCAAAGTCCTTTTGTGCAAGACTGAACAAGATTCAAATAGTGCCTTCAAAAAGCTGATGAAGTTTTCCTCACTGAATTATGATAGTAGCAATTCAGTGTTCACCCCTACTCAAAGGAACAGGATATTAGCAGCAAGATCTACCAGACAACACCACCAGTGACTACATCATCAAGAAGAAACACTAAGAAAACACTGAATTTTTTGATTAATTATAAACACAAAACCACTTTCCACACAAACTCAATCTTGCTTAAACTGAGATGACTTAAAAACAACATTCTCTTTTTTGTGCCTCCCACAGCGACAACCATATCGGTGACGAGCAGCAAGACTCTGGATTACTTTGTATATAATGTTGTAAACAGTGGGTACAAGACAGTGTAGAGACAGCTGTAAGTTACTAAAAGCAAGGAAGTGTTATAGATGTAGAACACCTTGGGAAAAGGTTAAATCAGAACATTTTATTTAGATGCTTTGGTGCATAAGAGGCTACCCTTACTATACGCACACTATTTTACATAATTGCTTTACTGAGTCTGTGAAGTAGTCTATGCATCCCATGACTAAAATCTATTCTATAGTTGTTGATGCTTTCAACTATGACTTTATCTACTGGCCTCCTAAACATCATGTTCATAAACTAAGGCAGTTGGTCTATCAAGAAAACCCTTTTTAACAGTCAGAATAAATTCTCTTACAGAGGATAACCTTCAGAATAAAAAAAACAAGCATAAAGCCTACCTCTCTCAAGACTCGGAGTACAGTTTTCTGTGAAGAAAGCTCTTCTTCCCTACCTCCTGTTCCAGCTGTTTTCAGGAAGCATCTCTAGACTCGCTTAATGCTAAGCTATTCTCATGCTTTTTCGAATGAGAAAGTCAGTCAGGGCTAAAAGTAACTCAGGAGAGTGTTGTTGCATGTATGCTCGAGCAAGGAAAACACAATTTCAGTGTGCTAATGCCAAACTGCCGAGCACTCACACACTTTTAACACCAGTGACCTACTTTCATGTATTACTTACTATCTTCAGTGGTGATTCCAGTCTTGTTTTCACTCCAGTCACTCCAGTAGCCCACTCCATCTTCCTTCATGCAACGAATGGAAAAGGCATACTCTGTGTAGGGTTGGAGCCCTTGAACACTGAATGAAGTTCTTGGGGAAGCTGTGTCTTCAGAAGGAACCTATACATGGAGGGAAGATTTTAAAGACACTGATGAAAATACTGCAAAGCAGAGTTCTACGCTAGTACAGCTGTAATCCAAGAGGGCTCCCACTGCATACACATCCACTATGAACAACAGTTTTCCTCCCATTTCCAAAAACTTCAATTCTCCACCATTACTTTGGTAAAGGTTCAGAGCTGTGTGTCTTTACCAGGTATAACAACTTACATACACAAGAACAGTTAAGCAGCTACCTCAGGACAACGTCTCATATTCTGTTGTTTGGCTTTTTTTTTAAAGTTAGTTTATATCTCTCTCCTACCTTCCCATATAATTCTGCTACTTACTGATCTGTAATATCCTGTCTCACATTTCAGAATTTTGCTTAGGTTATCTGCTTAATAATTGATTGCAAAATTATTGATTGCTAGAAGCCTCCTATGAAGCTGAAGAATCCAGGATAATTGCTTCCACTGACACAGAACAGTGTTTATTAACTGAAATTGAAAATAATTTTGGAGTAGCTTATATTGTTGCTAATAAATCAGTCTATTTTCATAAGCTTGTCTGTTTATCTTAGGAGAGCAACTGAATTCCAGGAAAATATTCTTACTATGTACAGAAACAGGTGTGATGTAGATAATAACACATAAGTACACACACACAGACTGTCACACGTTAACGCATTTGCAACTAAAGGGTTTTTATAATGAAGAATTCTGTCACAAATGCAGGACACTTGAGAGGTTAATCTTGAAGGCAAAGAATTACCAGGACAGTAAAATTCTACCACAGCTAAGCAAGTTCAGCTGATTTAGAAGTTACTATTTCAATGGTCCTGTGCACATGTTGAAATAGCAAGACAAGTTAAAAGAACTTATCCTGATGTCCTATAAAGGTAACATAGCTACAGATCCTTGAGTTGCAGACAAGGTTGTGCAGACCAGTGCTCTTTAAAATATCAGTACAGGTGACCTTAATAAACAGTCCCTCCATCTAAAGCCACATTAGTCACAAGCAGTTGAATTACACTACTGGCTCTAAGCACAATATTTTGGTAAAATTGGAAGCAGTTTTCCTTCCCAGAAGTCATGGAATTCAGAATACTTTCAGGCTTCTATACTCAAGATCTCAAAAAAAAAGAGCATTTCTTGAATACTGCTGCTTTGAGAAGGCTTAAAGTAAGGAAAAACAGAGAAGCTATTAAAAATGTCCATAAGATTGATTTAGAAGAAAAAAACTCTACTGCTCTTGATGGAACATACAGGTAAGGCATATTGCTTATTCTTTTTCTGTTCCTTCACTGCATCACACTTAAAGCATGTATGCAGGATAGCTTGATTGTACAGAATGACACAATAATTTGGGTTCGAAGAGACAATTGAGGCCAACTATATACCCATCACTGCTAAGTCCAGCACTGAACCATGTGCCTAAGTGCCACATCTAGACACTTTCTGAACACTTCTAGGGATGGAGACTTAGCAACTTCCCTGTGCTGGTACTCAACAACCCTTTCCATGAAGAAATTTTTCCTCATATCCAATCTAAATCGCTCCTGGAACAACTCAAGGCCGTTTCTTCTCATCCTAACACTTGTTGGGAGACTGACCCTGACCTTGCTACAACCTCCTTTCAGGTAGTTGTAGGGAGCAACATGGTCTCACCTGAGCCTTTTCTTTCTCCAGGCTGAACAACCCTAGCTGCTTCTTGTAACACTTGTGCTCCAGACCTTTCACCAGCTTCACTGCCCTTTTCCGGACACTCCATGACCTTCACATCTCTCTTGTAGTGAGGAGCTCAGAACCAGGCTCAGGATTCTAGGTCCTGCCCCACCAGTGCTGAGTACAGAGGGACAATCACTGCCCTGGCCCTGCTGGCCATATTATTTCAGATCCAAGTCAGGATGCCATTGGCCTTCCTGGCCACCTGGGCACACCATGTTCAGCAGCTGTTGACCAGCATTTCCAGGTCCTTTTCTGCCAAGCAACTTTCCAGCACTCTGGCCCAAGGCTGTAGCGTTGCCTGGGCTTATTGCAGTCCAACTACAGGTACAGCAAGTTCAAAAAGCATCCAGCAAGGTAGAGTGTTTACCCAAGCTTTAAATGACATTTAGATCAGTAGTTTTGCATGTGCATGGGAAGATGAACATTAATGAATGTTCTCTATGCTGCATGTGCAGAATAAAATTCCAAATCAACATACTGCACTGTGATGGGGATGACAGCAGAGAAGTCCACAAAGACAAGAGAACATCACTGGACTCAGACTGTGCCAGAAGACTACTAGTTAACAGCCTTCATGAACAGGCCACAAACTGGCTTGGGTGGCCTCATAAGGTGTAAGGAAATAAAAGTGAATGCTCTGAACTGCAGCAGTGAGGGAACTTCTGCAGTTTGACAAAAGGCTGGGTTACATGAGAAGAATAACAAGGGATATTAGTTGTATTACCTCCATCCAGTTTGTGTCACCAACGATCTTATAGCGAATATTGAATTTCAGCTTCATCACAGGAATTGAAATAAGATTCACCCAGGAAAGCTTCAGAACAGTAGGTAGTACTGAGCTGACTGACAAATTGTGTGGAGGCAGTGGTTTAACTAGAAGAGAAGAAGTTAAAGTCAACTCCATAGCTGTATTTTTTTTTTACCATGCCTTTAGGGGCCGGTACACTCTTGCAACACTACCATTAAAGCCTTTCAGAAGCTCAAATGGCTGCTACTTCACACTATTTTTAAAAGCAGACTACTCAATACAAACTTACTATCTGAAATGTGATGAAATCTCTCACTGTCCCTAGCTTTGCCCAGCACAGTTCAAGTTCTCATCAATGACATTTTTGCACTGTTAACTTTTATAATGAAGAAAGATTTAACATATCAATTCAGCAATATGCACAGAAGCAGGAGTAATGTACTACTAAAGCTTTACAGGGATATAGTTACCAATATCAATGGGATCAAGAACAAGGGGATCAGATTCAGCCTTCCCAAGTGCATTTGCTGCTTCTACCCAGATCTCCAGGTTAACAAAGAAATGAACATCAGGAATTGTACAAGAATTGTTTACATCTTTTGGTATACAGTCAGGAAAGTTCTCTTGTGGCCTAAATAAAAGAGAAGAAAAAACAAGGTACAAAGCAGTAAGTTTGTTTTCCTTTAGAGAGTATTTTAAATTAGATCAGAATGATAAATCCATTTATCTTGTATGTTTCCTCTCTGTCACCTCCACACCTTACTTTTGTAAGCAGAGGGGTGGGAAAAAGGGCTAAAGAGATGAGAGTAGCTTATTCAGCCACAAATGTGTGATTACATTAGAATTGAAAACAGAATAAAACCTCTTTCCTTCCAATCACATATCTCCAAAAGCACAAGCCACAGTATTGTGATTAAAGTTGTATAAAAACCTCTCTTAGCTTAAAAAAAAAAAAAAAATTCAAAAAAATGATACAATTCATCAAAACCACCATGGTCAGTAAGTAGAAGCATATTCATGTACCAAAAGATGTAGTCAGTACTATCTGTATAGACTTCAAGAGTAGTGTTAGAGGTGCAACACAATTTCCGTTCACAATTTCTGTTCACCATCTCTGCTACACTAACAGCAGATAGTTCTAGGGGCATGAGGAGATTTGTAAAGCATTAAGGTATATTATAAATACTCTTCAAAATTATTCAGAGATCCTATAGCAGGCTACTTACCATCTGTATTTCACCCTGAACTGCGTATCCAGGAATGTATGTCTTCCAGGGTTCCAGGTACAAATCATACGATATATGAGTCTTGACACCTGATGCACAATGCAACTCAAATTCTTGGGCTTCTCTGGGGGCACTGTACAGAAAGAATTAGCAATAATTAATCTATACACACATTTCAACCCAATAATAATCACTCTAAGCACTCCATTAGAGCAATTTCAGTGAACATCAGAAGTATATAGTCAGATTTATTTCTAAAGGATATGGCAAAATAATGCTAGATATGATCCAGCAATCAAAGTCAAGAAGTTTAACCAGCTGTTTTGACAAACAGTCTGTACAAGGAACAAGCACCTGCCAGTAAGGAATGACAAAGACTTCTCATTCCGAGGCAGAAAACTTGACATAACCATCTCTCACCTAAATATATTTTAATTCACACAGAAAAAAAAAACATTAATGACTACAGCTGAATTGGCACATGATTACTTTACCAGTAACCTGAGCTCTAAAGGCAATTGTGATAGGTCTGTTCTCCCCCATCTGAGATATGGAAGAAGGATGCTTTAGCTGCAAATGCATACAAGAAAGATTAGGGATCTTCATCAGTGCACTGTAGCATGTAAGAAACTTCTTCAGAGTGCAGCAAAACTATTTTCTTTCTTTCTCAAGCTTAAACTGTATTCTTCTCAGATTTGTTGTTAGTCTCATTTAGTTTCTCTTTAACTGAAATCAAAATACAATAGCTTTAAATACAAATGCATCTCAAGATGCATAATATGAATTACAACTGTAGAATGTCATCTGTACCGTCTTTCAGTTTCTCATCTTAGAATAATTTACTTGTCCTCTCATTTATAGGTATTTTACCTCTCACACCTTTTCTGATAAAATACTTACTCCTAAGAAGTTGAAACAGAAAACATTACTTTCCTGTGAAAGCATTTTGTAGGTTTTGTAAGTCATGCTAGAACAACATTAGTTTAAATTGGGAACGCGAGCCAGCCTTTTGCTGGACCGTTCAACAACTGCAGTACCTTCTGGCAACACTAGGAGACAACGTAACTCATCAGCCATTTCATGCCGTATTTAGGACACTTGAATACTTATTCTATAAGCATGACATCAAGTAATTAAGAAGTAGCATATTAAGTTATTCATATCACTTTCTCAAGACCTCAGTCTTGTCTTAAAGAGCACTTGCTCAGAACTATGCAAGTACTTGAACAAGGGAAGTTTATAATCAGTCAATCAATGAAGAAAACAATTTCAAAATGGTAGTAAGAAACCAGGACATAAAACCTTAAGGTATTTCCTCCAACACTGATACAGAGGCATGAAGTAAGGAAAACAATTTCCTACAATTGATTTCAGTTAAATCCGCATTTCTGTTCTGCAATTCAAACCTTCCTGCTTGAACACTTTTCTGCCGTTTTGTTTTCTTTCTATCTGAACACCAAAATACTCCAGATTATTTTCTACTTTTTAGAAAACTTTGTTCAGTGTATATTTACCAGCTTTGCTGGCATGTAATCTGACAATACCTTTATGCACACTTTCTATTGTTTGCATTTTCCCATTTCTCAGAAGCAATCTTCTTAAGACCAGAATAAAATTTAAAAAAATGGTACTCACAGCCTACTGTAACTGTAATTCCATAAATGTTCTGTTCAATCTGTCCATCTGCTAAAATATTGCATGTCAGAGGAGTAGCTAGTGAAGAAGTGTCATTAAACGTGACACTGGAAACTGTTCTGTTTATTTCACGATACTGTTCTTTAGGTACCACTTTATTTTTAACTTTCCAGATAATTTGATTAGCATAGATATTGCCAAAGTCAAGACAACTTTCATTCAGAATGCATAATGCTGTAAAATTGGAACCGAGGGCCAATACAGGAGACTCCGGGATGATGTGACCACATGACTGCACAAGTCCAGCTGAAGCTAAGAAGAAAAAAGAATTTAATCTTAATAAAAATCTACAGAGCATTCCATAATCAATACTGCTGATACATCTCTAGTGTAATGTTAAAATATTACACGTGTCAAGCAGGAAGTTTAGTTGCTTGACAGTTGTAAAACTGAAGTGATTAGTGGACCACCAAGCAGATCCTACGGGGCAAAACAAATGCAGTGTTCCTTAGGCTTTACTAAAGCGTTTTACTAAGAAAGAAAAGCTCTTTTCATAGACATGGGCATTTAGAGAGAGGAGACTCAAGGGTTGAATGTCTATATGTTTTCAAGGAGGAAGTTAATATACTTGAGGTTACTCTTGCAATAAAAAGGTGTTTACTGTTAAGAAAGTTAACACAGAGAAGTCAGGGTAAATGTGTGCTTTTTTTGTGGTAGGCAAGCCTTAGAAGAAGAGGTGTCTTTATCCTAACACACCTTGCTTTCTGTCCCCATCCCACAAGACAAAAAGCTTCAAAAGTGCTTCAAAAGTCCAATTTAAGAAGTTCTGCAAGTCTCTCATGTTTGAGACACAAAAGTCTTACCTTCAAGGGAATAAATATTCAACAGCAGATAGAAGCCATAGGCCACCCAGTTCCACCCAGAAAACATGCTGCACAGAATTTCTGTAATAGAGAAAGGCAAATACTTTTTAAACTTAAACTCTTTAGTTTAGATCAATGTCAAATGCAGATTTGACTCTGAGACAATTTCTCACATATGCATATTTACTTTCCTGAAGGTTTCCATATCCTCACCCTAGAGAAAGAATGGGCATATTGTTTCCATCTTCCTCACTGCTAAAACAAAATTAAATGTCTACATAAGACAGGTGACACAGCTTAAAGCCTCTTTAGGTACAAATTTAAGAGATATATATCAGCTTAAGATTTTCATCTTGTGTGTGAAAACAAACTTCACTGGTGCTTCTGTGGGAGGTTAAGTTAGAATGCAGAGCATAATACTGTGGGTTCAGGTTTTAAAACATAACCCTATGAATTTGCTTATGATTACCATACTAGATTTCAAGGGCACTCATATAAATGATTTGGACAAGATTCAGAACAACTCGTCACAAAACTACGTGTCTCATTCACCAGAATGACTTAAAATACATTCAGGAATTACAAAGCACAATGCCTCCATATCAAGAACTGTTGCCTACTATAGAAAAAGCACTGATTATTTCTTTAAAACCTTACAAGGCAGTTGCTAATTCCTCAAAACATGAGATTCCTACAGCAACCCTATTTCTGAAGTTTTATTTTTCACTAACCTGACAGAACTTCTTTAGAAACTAGTATTCTGAGCCTTACCACCTGTGTAAAAGGCAACTCACTAAAAAACAAAGAAATTACACAGTATTCCCTAGACAGGAAAATTTGTAAGCTACATTTACTATTATCAGAAGAAAAAGAAACCCCCATTTATGACAGTAAACATTCCTCTGCATTGATTGCATGTAATTTACTTTACAATAGAGACAGAAAAACACAAAGCATTTCATATAGATCAGTAAAACCAGACAACACAGTCAAGCATCAATACCAATCCAGAACCTCACTCCTTACACATTTAAGCCACATTTTTTTCTTAAATCAGGATGAACAGTGTAATGTAAAGGAAACCTCTACTCACAAGAACAACTAAACAAAAGCCAATCTCAAACATTTATAGCAGAGTTGTTTGTAGGGTTCACCAATCTGGATGTCTTTTATTTAGAACTAAAATAAAAACCATCAGAATCATCCAAAGTATGTGAGTATCTTTACTCACATCTATACTTGTGAGTTCATTACTCAAAGCCTACCAAAATTTCCTATGTAGGAACTTCACACTGGAAACACTGCTGATTGAAAGAATTGACAAAAACATTAACAACCATTTATATTTGTCACAAGTTTGCTTCTTTGTTTTTTGCCTAAATAACAAGACACTGGTAATCAGACTGTAGTTGTATGGTATTGATTCAGTTTTTATCACTCAAGAACTCTCACTGGGCTGGATATAGGAACCACTACACTGCTTTAAATGCATTACATCTTTGGATATTTATTACGAGTGTACAGAAAAGTAACTATACCAATTGATTTTTGCTTATTTTGGATGTAACATTTCCAATATCTGAAAAGTAAGGTTTCTACCCATACATGCCTTTCTCATTTTAAAAGCCCAATTTGTTTCACAGTTTTCTATAAAATAGCATGATAAATACAACCAAATGCTGAAAAGTATTCTCTTTTAATTTAAATCACTAAATGCAAGCAGCACACAGGAATCTACTTTAGCATCTTGACTTATGCTAACACCAGAATACTGCTTGCTACCAAAACCTTGTTGAGCTCTATTAAGGATAGATCTTAGGCTCTGTTACTTTAAGCAGGATTCATTTAAAACTATTTAAGTAGAACAATTTGAGTTGCAGAAGATCTGAAATTTATCAGAACCCTGAAGGCAATTACAAGCTAGGTGAAAAGCAGCAGCAGCTCCACTTCACTGCTAATTGCCAACAGTGGCAAAACAACAGCCCACACCTTCCATGCTGAAGGAGAAAGAATGAGAGATGTCAAAAGGTAAAAAAGAAAAATTTTAAACTTTTGTTCAATACAGCATTTCTCTCCCATATGGTATCGTGATTCATGCCACATTAGAATAATGGCAGCATCAGCTACACTAAGTATTACTTCATTACAAACTTATTGGTCTTCTTTTTGGTCATTATTTATTCAGCTTAAACGATATTTCCACAAAACTACTCAATGATTTTCACACCAGCAGTTATTAAGTATGGCTCAGCTTAGTAAAAAAATACTGCAAAGCAAGTGAGGGAACAAATAAAAAGCAATAATCAACAGAAGCAAACAATAATATAGAATTACCACATATTTTGTCCTAAAGTATGATGCTTTTCATAGAAAATTAAAATAAAATTACTGTCTTTTAAAATAAATTCCCTTTCTGTACTCAACTGTTTTCCAGGCTTGGAATACCACATTTCAGTTGTCTTGAGCAGATTCATTCACACATGAGACTGAAGTTCAAATCTCTACACTATGCACTTGGAAAAGTTTAGCACCTGTTTTGAGGGAGCAATGCAAGCCCCCACAGATTATAGTACTTAATTTCACTGCATTTGGCTCCTGAAAGGCAGGAGAACTGAGACTGCTGCTGCATCATCTGCAAAGAGTTAACTGGAAAGCCCACCCACCTATAGTATGGGAACAGTAAGGTACAGTTGTAGCATGATTTTGACACTATAGTCCCAATTCAGCATTTATGTGCTTTAGGCTATTCTGATGTATTTCACTTTTCCCCTGTCCCACTGATCAAGGCAGTTTGAAGAAGACTGAAGCTACACATCTCCCAACACACAAAAGGGCAATTGCAATCCCTTCTAATGTGTGCTATTCTTAAAAACATTAGTGTCTCTGGCTTTTAGATGACAGATTCTTAACTGAAATTTAGTTCTAAGGGAAACAACGAGTTACACTAGACTTCTCCATCCACCCTGCCCACACGAAAGCTGTGAAAAAAAAAGCTAAAAAATGGTGGGGCTTATAAATAACAAAACAATGAGCCATATTTCATATTAGAATGAGAAAGATACTTCTACACAAAGTAGCATTTTCTTATTTGAGCATGTAAAAGTGCTCAGGTGCAGACAGTGCAGAAACCCTGCATATAAGATATGTGCCATTATTCAACAGAAATGCTAAACACAAATTGTTGACCATTAACTATTTTAAGTCAGACTAAGCTGTTAGTTTAAAAAACAGAAAACTCAGTAGATTCTTTCAGTCATTGTGCAGAGCCTAAACAAAGTTAGTATAGCATATTAGGAATCTAACGTGAAAGTTGAACCTGATGATGAACTAACATTGAAGCAGCTAATCAGTTGAGATGCTTTTCATTAAAAGAAAAAAAAAAGCCAAATCAACACTTATATATACTATGCAGTTGTTGTGGATCACTAGGTGAAGAGGAAAGGGAGACAGAGAAACATGCTTGAAGTCTGCCAGGTTACTCTCATAGTTGAGTCTGCTAACCAGCAAGGGATCAAAGTCCACCAAAATACTAGAGTAAAAACAACATGGTCACTTAAGGACTGTCACCAGCAGCAGCTCTAAACTCACAGAACATAAGTTACCTCAAAGAGGAAAAAGAACCTGTTAAAATGCTCTGATTAGTTCAGTAAAGATAGACTTACAAATGATAAAAATTACTCATATGCCATGAGATCACCCCATTTAAACTCAAATCATATAGGACTTCTATTATTCTTCACATCCTGCAAACAATTTGAAAGGAGAGCACTAAGCCTTCATGCCTGAATCTTAAGCTGATGCTTCAGGCAGTGTCCTATGAAAAGATAAAAACGGTTAAGCTTCATATGCACAATGTAGCAACAGTTGAGTTTCACCATTAACATGTGACTACCGGTTTTGAAGAAGTGTCAGGTGTTCATCTGAAACAGGTATTACTTATTCTGAGCAAGACAGAAGTCTTAAAAATTAATCTTATTCCATAAAGCATGAGAACTACTTCAAAATGAATACAGGCACATGTCATGTGAGTTATCTCTCCATTTCAGAGAGGTGACAGCTACTTTCCAACTGACCTGCGAATGACAATGTCAGCTTAAGAGACTACAGCCAAAATAACATGTACTTGCCAGCAAACACAGCTTGCAAGCCAGGAAGTAGAGATAACACCACAACCACCACAGGAAGGTGTTCAGCCTATTAAGGCTCATCATCACATAAATCACAGAAGACCAAAGGTTGCTGCAAATGGATTTCCAGAAATTCCTCAAAAAAATTAAGAGCCAAGTTTATAGGTTCGAGTGGTAATCTCTCACTAAGAATCCACACAGGTAGACAAGGCCAGTGATACTGTGCGAAGCAGCTACTATTTGAGGTTTTGTAACAAGCCAGACAGTACCTAAAGCCCATCTAAAAGCTGCAGCTATCCTCAAGGAATTTTGATTACTCAAACAGCAACTGCTTTCTAATTAAGACTATTTCATCTGCAGGCTTCCTTCCTTCCTCCAAGCTTACTTCCTTCTTGGAAATATTTATGAGGCTCAAAAGAGACCAAACACCTCTAAGAGAGCCATTTGAAAATATCACATAACAGTGAACATATGAACAGAATACTCTGAAAATCATCTTTCATATTTAAAATCTCTCTTTATGAATGATTATCCCTTTTACCATACAGGTAAGTAACTTCTCTACATTACTCATGCCTCTGCCTCTAGAAGGAGACACCTCTCTCTACCTCTTGAGTTTGAGTATAGCACTCAAAAAATGAAGAAAAAAAAAAGCAAAAAAGTGACATATACTTGAATTACTGAAATAGCTAATCAGAAGAACCAAATACTTGCTTGCAAAAATTAAGTTATCACTGATATCTTCTTAAAACTGTAAATAATTTTCTCTGAAATACTTCAAAAATCAAATTAATTTATACAAAATGTCTTAGCATTCCATGTACTCATCTTGAAGTCAAACTTTCCAGACTAATGATCAGCAACGCTGATTCTCTAATTTAGACAGTCTTGCTAATACAAGAATCATTATTAAAAAAAAATCCAAGTTTATGTATTTTCATATAATTGTGCTAGCACTAATCCTCCAGACAAGCAGCACAGAAAAACAGTGTATCTCCATCTTGTGTACTCTTATGGATGTGCATGTATTCCCTCCCACCCCTGCCAAAAATATTTATGTATTGGCTTTACTTGAAGCAATCACATTTCTAGACATGTAAACAAGATCCAAACAATCACTTTTAACGCTCAACTTTTAGGAAGTAATCTCAAAATTTTCATCATCCATTCTTACATTCCATTGTGATACACCAATATAGAGATTAAAAATCTAAGTTCAGGAGTTACGTGCTCTCAAGAGATATCTTTTACGTAATTATCCCTTGGAAAGCAGCCGTTCAAAGAAGAGATATTTTATGGTTTTATAGAAAAGAGGGTGAAAGAAAAAAGACCATTAACTCCCCAAAGTATCCAACCTCTTCCGTTTTTTTCCCCCTTCCCTAGTGATAGGACAGATAGCAATGACAAAACTACAATCCCACATAATTCTACTACCAGGTTTCTCCTTCAGAAATTCCTCAGAAGTAACACGAAGCCACCAGCTGGCAAACCCCTAGTCAGCCTAAAACAAGGATGAAAACTGAGACTGGGATTTATTCTCCTCTGCCAATACACTTGGCAGAACACTTTCCTTTGTGCCTCAGTTTCATCATCTGAGAGATGAAAATAATTACGCCGATTTTCTTTAAGGAAAGCATCACAGTCCCACTACAGGGATGACTGGAGCTCCAGAGCACACTGGAAGTTACCAGAGGATCCAGGCTGGCCACTGTACCCGCTCCTCCCTAATTCCTCAGGGAATCCCTCCAGTAGTTGGACAAGCAGCCCGATCAAACCCGCGCCTCTTTCAAGGCCAGCGGTTTTCTACCTTCAAACCAGCAAGCAGCAAGAGCAGAACAATCGCGGTGAAGGCAACAAAACGCAAACCTTTTGATCAAGGAAATGCCTGCCGACAGCACGGCCGAGCTTATCAGAGACCCGAGAAAGACCGACAGACGCGAGTCCAGCGAGGGTCGCGGCCCCTCTGAGCCCGGAGCGCCGGCGTTCGCCACAGGGGAGCACCCACACAGCCTCCGCGCTGACCCTCCGCGCCACGCCAGGGAAGGGCTGCGGACGGGACACGCCGGCAGCGGCACCACGGGGGGCTCGGCACCCCCA
>WEIV01015521.1:24571-43505 GCA_013390005.1 Calyptomena viridis
CAATAGAAAAAGGCATTCTGAAACCAAGGTTGTGGTTCAATCTCCTCTGTAATGGGAAGCCATTCCTTTCTGATGTTGATCTCTTAAAAAAGCACATAAATGGCACTTCCTGTCTTTTTCAATGAGTGAGGGAACAGTTCTAGTCAGTCAAATAATAACTGGCTGCAATTATCCAGGCCTTTCTTCCTCGTGTGTTTTGGGCAGGCTCTAACAAGGTTCTAGTTTGTGCAGAAGGACATTATGTGCCTCTTCAGGTTGTATGATAACTGGCATACAAGGTGCAGAATTACAAGTGGAGCTGGTGTGCCTGGTCCTCAACTGCAGAGCACAGCACAGCACAGGGGGTGCCTGACTCCATACTCCATACTGTAGTTGCTCCATGATGCAGTGAAGCTCTACAGGCTAAGGCTAAAACTTGTTTGTGTGAGGGCTGGTCTTAGGTAGTGCAATGACTTTAAACACGAAGAGTGTATATGAGTTAAGCTGCTGTTATAGTTGGAAATGTCCTTCTGATACTACAGCTTGTGACTTCTCAGTATGGTAGAGACATATAGAAGAAACAGTGTATATGGAGCTTACAGAGAGGAAATATACTACAGGCAAAACTACTGACAAATCCTTTTTATAATTTTCCATGCTATACCTACTTTTCCTCACTATACCACTGAAATCAATACAGTGAGCTACCACTTGATTGCCTGGAAGAGATCTATCAGCAATGATATATAGATAATTGCCTTAAAGTGACACATTTCAAAAAAGGGGTCTTGACAGCTTTGTGCTTGAAATTTTCTGCTTGTACTGTTAGAAAACATGAAAATCTGAAGCCTGTTGCTACAAGTAAAGGCTGTGGAATTAATGGGGAAGTATATTCTCATTAATAAAACTGAAGCCAAGTTATCACTAGAGAACCTCTTATTGACTGGTGCCTTATAATTAAGTTGACTGATGCTATTCAGAGCAGTTAAGGCAATGCATAGTAAAATATATTCAGGCCTGAGTATTTTAGTGATATGTCACCAAAAAAGAGTTCATTTGTGAGAAAGAGCAACAACTTCATCTGATGAAGGAATGAAGGCTTGAGAATAGAAACAATTGAAAAAACAGTGATAAAATTCAACATGCCAGATATATTTGTGAGTAAATGTGTAACTAAGAGATGCAAAAAAGAATAGAGGAATTTGTACATATATAGAGAATGAAGTAAGCAACAGAATGAAATAGAACAAAGAGAAAAATACTGGGTTTTGGTAAAAATTTCCCATTGCTAAGATGTACTAGACTATGGTATAGCTTCCATAAGCTGCAAGTCTAAATAATTTAAATCTGGAGCGAACAAATATCTAGGAAACTTATGCATTCACTAGGAAATGGAAGAAACAATAATGAGTTGCATTAACCAATTCTGGCTGCAACTTTATATGGAGTACAAAGATACAGATCTTGGTCCCATATGCTTCACTACCTTTGAGGACTTACTTTGCATTTTACATTTCTGGTCTCACTGGTGTGTCTTCTTCATTTACTTTACCATTTATTTACCATTCTTTACCATTTATTAAGAGTTTTTCCTTTCCTCTATCTCCTTGTGCTCTTTTTCTCCTTTGCCATTCCCAGCCTTACTTTCATATATTTTCCTGTTTTCTCTGCTCCCTTTACCATTACCTTAAATACAGTTGTTGTATTTACAACTTTTCCAGCATCAGTCTTTCAAAGGAATTCCTTTTGAGAGTTACCTTGGGGAGAATGTTAATTGGCTAAGGGTATTTGTGTGCTGTATTTATACTATCACTCAGCTATATAACAGATTGAATTCTTCCAAAAGTCTGAAATTACATAGACTTCCTTTTGCTCTTGTCTCACCACATGCCATAAAGAGTGCTTTGCAGTCAGAATTTAACAAACAAAAATGATGGTGGTAATGCATACGGCATAGCAAAATCAAACCCAGTTTCTTAGTACTGAAACTCCTTCACAGTGCCAATAGAAGTGAAAGCTTTCTCTAAAAGCTTTCGCTATGTCAGACACATAGGAATCATAGCCTGTGAGCCTCTCCTACACTGAGCTGTGAAGCGTTCTTTTTAGAGCCAAGACCCCAATATAGAAATTGTCATTTTTACTTGAAACTCTGGTATGAATATTTTAAATCAAGCTTTAGCTTCCAAGAACAGAATTTTGTAGGTTTTCTGATTTCTATTGGGTTTTGTTGCAGCACTCAGATTTTCCAGACTGGAGTAGGAGCACATTGTTTTGCTGATGGATAAGTGTATGGAAAAATGTAGACCTTCTCCAGAATCAGACATCCTAAAGGATAAAAGAAAATGCTAGACAAACATTAGTGGCAAGGGATGTAACATACACACCAAACCGTTACCCTCATTCTTTACATTATCATTGTCTACTTGTTTCTTTTTCATTTGCCCGTGTCTTTTCTTTTGTCCTTACTTCTGCCATCAGAGCCACTTGTCATTCAGTCTGTAAAGGCTGACTTGAATATATTTTGTCTATAGTTAATTAAGCAGTGGGAGAATCCTCCTGGAGAGATCTACATACTCAAGATCAGGTTCAAGTTAATATCAATATATCCTGAAAGATATAAATTGCTCTTATTCATATTTCAGTGCCCTTTCTGAATAGATCCTTTATGAAACTACTTGCTAGTATCTGCTCCAAAGTTATAGCTCATTAAGTATTACTTGAATTTTATTATATGACTGTCTGTGACAATCGATATCAACTAAAAGAATAATTCATTCACCAATGACACTTTGTTGAACAAGAGGCGTTAACATTTTCACTATCCTGATATTTTATATGCAGTCCTTAGCAATGTGAATAAATGTATTTCAGAAATGCTTATAAATTCTTTCGTCACATTATTGCCCAATAAGCTTGATTCAAGAGTCATTAACAAATTACTTCTAATGCATTGGATTTGTTGAAAATGTCTCAGATTATGTTGACATTCTCCTGGTAGCTTCCTCTTGGCAGTTCCATACTATATATTACATGCATGTCAACATGTAACAGCAGTAATATATGCAGGTTCTTTTAAATGAAATGTTTGAAAAACATTAGTGTGAAGTTGGGTAATCTCATCTTTGGATGTGTTGAATGCACTGTTCTCCCATGAGCTGATGGTGAACAATATGAGCTTTGAGAGGAGGGTGGAACCACAGTGCCTCCAAAGCTTGCTTTCTAAATGATAAATTATTTTACAATAGTATGGTAATCAATAACATCATTAATGATCAGGCTATTAGCCCATGTACTGCCCAGTGCATCTATTATTTACAGGATTACTGGAATGTATTCAACATGTCTTCTTAATTTTTTTACACTTGTGCCTACCTTATTACAAGTTTAATTGTGTGTCATTGATAATATGCATACTTCATAGAGACTCAGATGACTGTTAATGTCTGGAATACAGCAATACATTCACAATAAGCAGCCATCTACTTTGCAGCGATTCCATGTTTAGCGTAAAGATGTATTCTATATCTCATTTTGAAAACAGCTGCCCCGTAGTGCCTTCGTGTTACCATTCCTAGTGCTGGGAAATCTTTTCAAATGTTGTGTAAGCTATGGTCTAAAGTTGCTTTGCAGATTGTAACTCAAGGTTTCTTAGAACATGCAGTGTTCTCAGGAATGGCCTGGTAGTTGCTGTCTTTCTGCTGTCCTGCAGTGTTTTAAGTGTCAGGCTGTCCTTTTCTTGTCTTGTCTTCCTTTAGAACTTCTGGCTCCACTGCATTTCTTTCCCCTGACTTTTGCATCCCCTGACTGATTTACTTAGTGTTGTCCAGGGGATGTCTCACCATGAGGAGGCAAATTTGGTTAGGTAGGTTGGTATCATAGCCTGTGGTCTGTGGGAACCCATGCTACTGGCAGACATACTAGAGCAGATACAGACAGAGAAGAAAAGGAAGCTGTGATTAGCAAGCTACTATTCTCAGTGCCTGAGTTAGGACTTGACAGCAGCCGTACTTGGCACTCGTAAGGCCACACCTTGGATCTTTTGTCCAGTTCTGGGCCTCTCGCTGCAAGAAAGACATTGAGATGCTGGAGCACATCCAGAGAAGGGCAAAGGAGCTGGGGAAGGGCTGAGAGAGTAAGGGCTGGGGGAGCTGGGGATTGGAGAAAAGGAGGCTCAGGGAGACCTTATCACTCTTTACATCTACCTAAAAGGAGGTTGTAGCCAGGTGCGGGTCAGTCTCTTCTTCCAGGCAACCAGTGACAGGACAAGAAGAAATGGCCTGAAGTTGCACCAGGGGAGGTTCAGATTGGACATCAGGAGGAGGCTCTTCAAGGAAAGGATTGTTAAACAATGGAATGGGCTGCTCAGGGAGGTGGTGGAGTCACCACTCCTGGAAGTGTTCAGAAAATTACTGGATGTAGCACTTAGTGGTGCAGTCTGGTTGACAAGGTGGTGGTCCATAAAAGGTTGGACTTGATGATCTTGGAGATCTTTTCCAACCTAAATGATCCTGTAATTCTGTGAAACTAGTACCTCACGTACGGATGAGCTATTGACTGTAGGGTGATGGGATCTTGTCCCTTGGGAAGCAGCAGTTCCCGGCTCCTGCTGAGTTCCTTCCAGCAAGTTCAACCACTGAGTTAGAAAAGAAAAATACAATCTGGCATATAATCCTTGACATGTTGCTGACCCTTGTATTTGAGGAACGAGAGGAAATTATTCTCTGTGTTCACGCAGTTCTTTTCTTTGTAAGCAGCAATTCTACGTCCACAGCCTTAAGAAAAAAAAAGTCTGGGTTGAAGGCAGAAAGTTCAGTCTCATTTCTGTGTGGAAGAAGTCTCTTTTATAGATGATTGAATTCAGCCGTCTCTGAAGTGAATGTAACAATTGTTTAATAATTTGAAGCCTTAAATTGTATCCAGCTGATTCTATAAGGGGATTTTTGCAGGCAGGAAGAAGTTAATTATTCAAACTGGATCCAGATCAAGGTTAGGTTTATTGGCTCGAACACTGTAAACTTGCTAGCTCTAAAGTGGTAACTGACACACTTTTTTTTAATATCATTTGTGAACATGTGCAATGCTGTAAGAAGATGTTTTTTACAGAATCCAGCCAGGTCAAGAAAAAACATTTAACTTGCTCATTAATCAGTTACACTTACCTTGAGAAGAAGCATGTAACTCAACATAATATACAAAAATTTATTGAAAAAAAAATCAAGTAGAAGCTTTTCAGGTTATAATTTAGGATTCCTTGCTCTTGGTTTAACTCCCTGCCCGCCCCCCCCAATACTTGTAGTCAACATGACCAGTATGTTTTCAGTGTTGTCATTTGTAGTAATGTGATGTTATCTCGGTGGTGTGATTAGGTTGAAGAATCATAGCTAGATTTTCATCATGTTCCAAGCTAGCTGATTTGGTTCCTGAACTGGGAAGTGAAACTCACTGAGGAAAATCTAGACCAGCAAAACTAACGAGTGTTTTATTACTGACCCTGTAGGATAAGGATGTTCTTTGAGGAATTAAATCTTCAGCAACTATTAGAAAGTAAAGCATAAGTATGAATTTATATTAACCCTAGTTCTGATTTTATTTAAATAAATAGGTACTTGCTGTTGAGTTCAGTAACAGCTGAATGTCAGAGTCCAGGATATCTGGACTACCCCTCAAATTGCCCTGGAGGGTCTGGGACCCTCGCAGAGACCCCAGGAGGACACAGTCTTTGATCTGTGCCCCTGGGAAAAGCTTCCAACACTCATGGAAGAAGCAAAAGCAGCAAAAACATAAGTTATAGTTTAGTTTATCACAGAGGTGAAACTTACAGTTTTGGGTTTTNCTGGACTGGACTCCCTTGTCAAATTCTGCAGGGTTCTGCTGACCTCTACTAACCCCTCTTGTTTACATGGAACGTAAGCAATTAGTACCTTGATTGTGTAAAGATTTTCAAGAAAACACTCAAGCAAATGAATTTTCATAGGAATTCTCTTATTTCATCTTGAACTTCAAATTTGACTTAATACAAAAGTTGAAAGATTTTAGAGGTTAAACCCATACTTAGAGGGATGTTACTATTCCCTTCTGAAATACCATTTGAGAGGATGAAATTCAGACTTATATGAAAGAGTGGAAATAAACCTGTCACTGTCTCTTAAGACATGTTGGTGTTCAGAAATTAATAAGAAGAAAATACCTATTTGTAGTTAGAACAGGGAAGACATTCTGAGTTATTTACAAACAAATGGGATCACTGTGAAAGTATCTTGAACTATTTGGAAACTTGGTACAAAAATAAAGTTATTTCAAGATACGATAGTATTTTTTTTCCCTTTTCACATGTTGTTAAAGTTGACTGAGAAGGAAAGGTTTTCTAGTATCTACATAGCCTACATCGGGTAAGAGAAATCTTTACTTCATCAGCAACCTTCTTATCCTGTATGAGGCTTTATACTGTTAATGCAGTGTCTCTATGTTCAATGAGTTTGATCCTATTTTCTAGATTTTTTTTTGTAGGTAAGTCTAAAATGCAGACAAAAAAATGATACCTCTGGCAGACAGAATTAATTTTCTACAAAGAATTAAATAATTTTTTGTGCACCAATATTGTTATGCTGAAATAATGTTTTGTGACATTGTCTCTGTTCAAATGGAGAATAAAAGACTATGTTTCCATGGAAAAGTTTAATGTATAAAAGAAGTAGAGGGAAATTCTGTTCTCAGTGAAGTTAAATTTTTTTCCTTTTTTTACAATGTCAATTTTCATCTTCAGTTTTCCAAAAACATGCTACCCCAGTGAGTAAATGCAATCTAACAAAAAGTGTAAAGGAAAGCCACAGTAACAGAGGTCATCTGCATTTTCAGCCTTTAGTGTTACCTTTTTTACATTTTTCTTTTTACCTTTTTTACATTTACTGTTGATTTTTTTAAACACATCTTGATTTTTGAAACATGGATGACAATACTAGTGTCAATTTCTTTATGAAATGAAGCTCCAATATAATGGTGAAGTGAAACGGAAAATCAAGAAAACAAGGACAGGATGCTAACTGCTCAACCGACTGACACACAGCTTGAAAGGAAAGGAAACATAGCAAATCCACTTCCTATTTGAGTCAAACCCTAGTGCTAAAAAAAGAACTAGTGATTGTAATAGCAAAGTAAGTTACTTGAAAAGTGCCACAAATTGTCAAGATAAAAAGAAGACAAGTAATAAGATTATTGAAGAGATAGAGAACACATTGTGGCTCTGTCAACAATATTTGGGGTACTGTATAAATTTTAGCTACTGCAAGAAAAAAAAAATCTTTTATTGTTTAACTTATGCAAACAATGCTTCAAACAAGTAGCTTTAAGCAATAGGTTTCTTTAAAACCCCACCGAATTTCAACATTTAGTTCTTACACTAAAACCTCTGGGGTTTCTGTTGTTTTTTTGATTACATTTGTAAAATGAGCATACAACTCACTCTTCTGTGAAACCGAACATATTTCTCTAAATATTTTGAATGTGTTGTATTTCCTAGGTCATTTCTTTGGATTCTTACCGATGATAGTATTTGCTGATTTTTCTAAGGTGTATTAGGTGACTGTATGAGGTATAGCAAGTGTTGTGTTGTCTAGTGTAGGTACGGGAAATGCTTCCTAGCTCAACAACTAATAACACAGGGAGGAGACTTCATAATTTTGTCATCTTAGTTTAATGTTAGTTGTGGTGTTCTAACAGTAGAGTCAAACCCTGCACTGTTTCTCTTTTCCTAGCATGCTTTATTTCCTAGACAACAACCAATATTTAAGCAAGGTCTTGCATTTAAATGAAGGGTTTGAATTGGTGAGCTAGACTGTATAAATTTATTAACTCTAGACCTTTCAGAATCTGTAAAATTTTCTTTTTTTTTGGGCCATCTGTTATTTTGCTAAGCCAAATCATCAAGCAAAGCCCTTTGTGTTCTCCACTAACCATGATTAGCCATCTGGCAGCTATCTGTAGATTTAGTTTCCCAAACCGTAATTTCTTTCCAGTGCTAAGCCTAGACGGATGACTAGGGGCCTCCATTGGCGTCTGCTTTTTTGTTATTTTAAAAAATTACTTCCAGTATTTCTGCCCAGCACTTAGCACCCTTGTTTACTTTAGAGTATTTCCAGCAGATGGGGAAGAATGTTCCGTTTTCCTCACATTCAGCACATTTCCAAAGAATGCTGATTTTTTTTTTTTTAACTATAATAGAACAAGATACCACTGGAATAATATGTTTCAAAAGGGGTTTCTTTCATGGTTGCACTTTCTGATGATCCTAGAGATCTCTTAGATGCCACTGTTCATCATCTTGCCTTGGTGTTGGTTTGTGCCATGAAAGCAGAAGTGTAGTCAGTAGAGCGAGTCTGGTCTAAAGAAATACTTCACCTTTGTAATGTAATGTCAGAAAGAATTAAAACTGCTGCTTTTCACTTATGTATTTTGTGGCTCACTCTCAAGTTTTACCTAAGTAAGTTTATTTTAAGGAATGTTCTCAGCAGACAGACTACTACATATGCACTGAAACAATTCTGTTCCAAGTCTAGGAAGTACAGATAAGAAATCAAATAGAAAAATTGATCTAAACTTTGTGGTTAAATAATTATTGGTAGCAGGAAGTCTGCCTTCCCATTTTTTTTCATTAGCTGATTCATCTAGATCAGTTTTTATATCAGTTTTGAAGGGACTGATGTCAGTGTAGTTTTGAAAGTTGTCAGGGTTTCAGAACCTTTTCAATCTTGTGTTAAGAAAGGCTGTGGGTAGTGTAGCTGAATACAATTAATACACCTCTCTGCGTATACACCTTTCTGTATTTTCCATGTATACATGGAAAATTATTATGCATGACATAGAATATGCTTAAATAACACTGGTGGGGAAAGTCCAAGGAAAAAGCATGGGAACAGGTCACAGTTTCTAATCTTTCCAGGCTGCAACACGGGCAAAAGCTGTTTCAGAGTGTATTCTGGAAGAGAGGGTGTGGAAGGTGGTGCTCAAGGAGTTCAGGATTTGGCAGGTGAATTTCCCCTTCACAAACATGCTTATAGCCTGTAGCTCCTGGCATCTTGCCTGTTTTTCTGGTTTGAAATGAGAGAGGTGAATTGACATATATAAAAGTCCTTCTGTCTACAGTTCACCTCAAATGGTTGTTGAGCAGCTGCCACACTTTCTAGCTGGCCTAAACCTCAATCTCAATGACAAAGAAAGTTTTTTTCTAAGAGTAGCAGGGGACATAAAATATTTTTGTTGTGATTTTTTTTTAATATAAACATTTGAACAACATTGGAAATATTGTTCAGATATAAATTGGACCTTCTCTTAAAAAGGACAAGAAATATTTGGGGAGAAATATGTTTGTATTTCTATTTTCACTTTCTACATTAAATCATTCAAAACTTCTGGGTGCTGATTACAGCATTTCCACTTCTTGTAATGCTCTTCTCTAATAGAAACAGTCATATAGCATTGCAGCAAATGGGTCTGGCATGTATTTATTTTTTCGTTTCACCTTGGGAGTGTAAATGAGCCTAAAAAAAAGATATGTAAAATTCTAAAAAATGTTTTCTAATACTAACAAAACATGAAGAATTTATACTAAATATATGTTGCTTGTGACACAGAGAAAAAGGGTTCTGAAAGTCCTGCTGCACTTATCTACTTATCTACTGGTGTGTTTTGCAGCCCAAGTGCATCCCGGAGCTCTATAAATGTTATTTTAAAATTGACTGGAACATTTGAAACTAAGTCACTTACTTGATTCTGACTGACTCAATGTTCCTCTACAATGATTTCGCACTAGCATATGCAAGAATTCCAACAGCTGTACTTTTCAACTGGCCTTGCAATCTTCCATTTTTAGAAAATATGTTTAAATCTCTGGCTTCTAAAAACAGTGACAAAATGAAGTAAGACATGAGAGATGCTCTGCAGGAACTTCTGTAAAAGATACTTCAAAAGAATGAAGCTATGTCTCTCTTAAAAGAACAGGAATTTCCTATTTTATATACATTGCTGACATGTTTGGAGGAGCACACATAATTTAAAAATAGTTAATAGAGAAAGTCTAAGGAATTATGCATATGTGATAATTATGTTTTGTCCACTGCTAAAATGAAGACCCCTCCTAGAGTGAAATACAGTGATTATTAAAAAGGACTTACCAGCACTACAAGGGTTTTTTATGTCTGATAACCAGAGTGACTGATATTAATGCATGACTTGAGAATACCACAATTTTCAGTCATTGACTGCACATGGGCATCATGTTTTCAAGTTCAGAAAGCTGCTATCAGTATATGTGGCTGAATCAAGATACCTGTGCTGTATCACCTTGACCAAAACAGTTTCATTTTTCCACTCTGCTTATTTCAGCTGTAAATTTAGGGATTACACAGTCTATTTCTTGTAATGTTTTTTGCACAATAAGAAGCACAATGAGGTTTAAATCTTCACTGCAATGTCTACGTTCTACTTTGATATGAGTAAATAAGTTACAAACAAATAAGTAGTCACATCTTATGTATAAAAATGCACTTTAGAGCAATTGGAACAAGAATAAATAGCAAAAGATTTGCCTGCAGCCTGGGAGAGGACAGATGCAGTCTGAGAATGCTGGCTTCTGCCACAAGCTGTATTTCCAGTTATACTGACTGCAAAGTAAAAGAATATTTTGCATAATGGAATTCTCAATTTTTTTTTCTGTATGAGTGAATCACAGAAATCACACCCTAAATGGTTGCTCTTTTATAAATCACAGTATAGATTACTGTCACGTGCCCTGTTGCTCAGTGACATTCCACTCTCTCATGAAAGTATTTATTGCTTACTTTCTTAACCTCCTGCTAGAGACTATTAAAAGTACTTGCCAGTAAGATCTTAATTTAAACTGGGTAAGTATTCCCAGAAAGTCAAAACTGTTAATATAGTCCTGCCACTATATGGCACAGCTATATGATGCTAAACAAATGGGATGTATATAGAACACATTCCTGAGGTGGTGCCTGAATAGTGCTGGCCAATATGAATGGGTGGTGTGAAAATCAGTGTATGTTCACAGCAGAAGGTGGCCAGGAATCCATCAGAAGGGAGAGGGTCACTGTTAGGATGACAATGGTAAGAGAAGGAATAAGGTCCTCTGGCTCTGCCTGAAAAGCAGGTTCCTGTTTTGGAATACAGAAACTGGAACTGTATTCTGGTGCTTGTTTCTTTGTGTGTAGGAAGCATAATCCTGCAGATACTCTTGAAATATAATAGAGACCATGCTGCTCACCTCTCATGTATCTTATTTAGATTTATTTGCAAGTCACTTAGGGTCCCTGCAATAGTTGTTTTCACAACTGGTGTGAATGCTTCCCTAAAAACTCTTGATTTAACTCAAATCACATTGTGAGATTCACCTTGGAAATGGGGCATCATGTCATTGTTCCTTGCTTGCTTGCTTCCTTCCTTCCCCCTTGCAAGAGCTTTCCAGCATGCTTCTGTATGGGCACATGGGACTCAGAGGTCAACACATCGAGTTCCACTTTGTTGCTATGCTTCTCTTTTTTGTTGAACGAGGCACTACCATTTCCTCTTTGCAGAGGTTTGGAGTGGCAAGTGTAAGCCTTTGATTAAGTTCTGATTTTAAAATAATGTATTTTACTAGTCCATTGGAAACACCACTGAAGTAAGTGAATGTAACATACCATTTTAAACAAAGAAAATTACATTCTTTTCAGAGTACACAGCAGAAGTTGACAGCCATTTCTGTTTTCCTAGAACTTCAACATTCAGCTTGCACTCCTTTACTATTAAAAACAAAGAAAAAAAATATCCAACCACCCCACATCACCAACTACTCTTATTCAATGTTTTCTTGGTCATTGTACAGACAAGACTATACACTGAGAGACCTGCCCAGGAAGATTGGGTAATTAGTTTAAAAATGACAGACCAAGAGTTTTAGTCCAAAAGTATAATGCCTGAACAAATACATGTCATTACAGTGAGGTGGTACACCATACCCTGATGTACTGCAACTAATTACAGACATTTGATGATGTGACACGGCTGTTTGAGCAAGTTCATACGTTATCATTTCCAATAATGCATCACAATTATTCCAGGCCAGGCTGCCATTGGCCTTCTCGGCCACCTGAGCACACTGCTGGCTCATGTTCAGCTGCTGTTGACCAGCACCCCCAGGTCTTTTTCCCTGGGCATCTTTCCAGCCATTCTTCCCCTGGCCTGTAACAGTGCCTGTGGTTGTTGTGATTCAAGGGCGGGACCCAGCAGCTGGTCTTGTTGAACCTCATGAAATTGGCCTCAGCCCATTGATCCAGCCTGTCTTGATCCCTCTACAAAGCCTTCCTATCCTCCAGCAGATGTACTCCCAGCCAACTTAGTGTCCTCTGTGAACTTAGTGAGGATGCACCTGATGCCCTCGTCCAGATATTAATGTTAATATTAAACAGTACTGGCTCCAGTACTGATCCCTGGGGGACACCACTTGTCACTGACTGCCAGCTGCATGTAACTCCATTCACCACCACTCTCTGAGCCCGGCCATCCAGACATTTTTTACCCAGTGAAGAGAGCATCTGTCTAAGCCATATGCTGCCAGCTTTTCCAGGAGAATGGTGTGGGAAATGGTGTCAAAGGCTTTACTGAAGTCCAGGTAGACTGCATCCACAGCTTCTCCCTCAGGAAATCAGGTGAGACAAGCAGAATCTCCCTTTCATAAGTTCATGCTGGCCAGACCTGCTCTCCTTGTCATCCTGCATGTGCCATGTGATGGCACTCAAGATGATTGGCTCCATCCCATGATCTGCTCCTTCCCAACACCAAGGTCAGGTTGATAGGCCTGTTGTTCCCTGGATCCTCCTTCCAGTCCCTCTTGTATGTGGGTGTCGCATTTGCCAACCCTCAGTCAGTTGAGCTGAGACATGATTCCTATTACAAAAATATTATAAAAATATTATAAAAATATATTTAAAAATAGCTTGAAAGACAGTTTCTCAGACTAAGACTAGGCTTGAGATTGTTGGTAGATATACTTGAAAGGAAGTAGTTCACAGATGTGGTGGCATTTCTTTGAAAGTCTCTTTATCAGAGAACATTTTGACACAGATCTCTACTATCTCAACTTCAGGCAGCTGAGGGGACTAAATTTTTTCTTGAAAAATGTTTGGAATAAAAATATCAAATGTCAATGTAGTATTGTTAAATAGTTAAATAATACAATGTGATTATGCATAGCAGCCAACAGAAAAAAACCCCAAATGTGTGAGGAATGGAGATTTTATCACACTCTTGGAGATTGCAAACTTGCAGAACTGCATATGAACATGAGAATTAGCTTGGTATTCTGACAGAGTTGAAAAGATGGGCCAGAGGATGAGTAAAGCTTCTACTCGTGTAAGAGTGTATTGAAGGAAAACCATAAACAAATGACATTAAATGCAGAGACAAAAGTCTGTAGGCTTTATTAATGTTTTAAATTAGGATAATTTAAGTCATCAGTTGAAACAATTTGGACTTGTTAGTTTGAAACAATTTGGACTTGTTAGTTTGAACTGTCCCAATTGTTGAACTTAGTCCAATATTTGGGTGAGAAAACTTGTGTAGAAAATTAAACAAGTGAGTTATTCTAGTGTGGATTTTATTTTCATGGCTGTGAAGAAACTTTTCAGACCAGTCTGTTGACTGCAACAGAGTATGTCTGTAAGAACTGGCATACTGAACTCATCCTATAGCTTTCCAGTGGCCTCCCTGGTTTGAGTTGATGATTTTGGTTCAAAAAAAGCTAGTTTTGTAAGCACTGTTAGCACTGGCCTTTTAAATCAAAGAACAAATAAAACTTGTGATTTAGACTTTACTGTGAGAGTTTTCTGCTTGATGCAAATGGAGAACATTACAACCCCGTTATGTCCTCATCACTTTGCTATGGTTAACCTGTGAATACAGCTCTGCATTTTCATGTGCGTTCACCCAGCATCTTGTTTGGGTGAAACTGGTGTGCTGAGGTGCTTATTGAGTGGTACTGTCCAAGAAAGGTTGTGCTGACCACATGTACCATATCTGCTGTCCCTTCATGGGTGGTACTAAAGGGCAGCAGCATTTGATTTGGATCAGCTGGAAGATGTGAAACAAAACCACCCTCTGTGATGATAAGTGTTATGTGATGAGTTCAGCTAGAATTCACAAAACCTATCAGGAGAGCAGCTGGAACACACTCTATGTATTAGCTTGTTTAATCCCTTTTCTGTAGTTTGGGATGGAAAAGTGGTACTATGTCTCCAAAATCTCTGCCTCTTCTCTTGCGTCATGTAAGGAGATTAAGGAGATGAGAGGACAAAGAGGATCTAGGAGACAAAAGTAAAGCTAATCTCAGCTGGCAGCTCTACTTTTCTAGCCCAGAGAGTAATCACACAAAGGAACTGCCGTGAAGGTTGGCACCTAATTTTCCTGAAGATAAAGCCTTTTTCTCAGTCCTTCCCTATTGCTTTGAAGTTGCAGTTCCTGGCCAAGATTCCCAGAATCCTGCATGAACTGTCCATAGCCACGAGTAACGTTGCTTTTCAGTCTGTCAGTGATAGCACTGTGACTACAGTCATAGCAGAGTGACTACACAGACTACAGTGATAGCACAGTGCTACAGATACCACTGTGACTAAAAAGCTCCCCCCCAGCACGAGCTTTGCAGCCAAGGTGGCTTTTGGCCAAGAATAAGCATAGGCCAGGATCTGTTGTCAGACTCTGACTCTCTGCACTATGACCTGAGAAGAGCCATTTATAATCTTTACTCCTCATCCCTTAATTTGCTTCCTGTATTCCTCCACCTGCTTGTCATAAATACTGAATGCTCAAAGCAAGTTCCTGTAAGAAGGAAAAACAGAAACATTTTAGAGAGTTAACACCTGAGCGCTGAAGTTAGTCCCTGTCAGCCCCTGTTCTAAGAAGCCTCTGTTGGAAATTTAGTATCTAATCTTTCTGCTAGTATCTTCTCATGTGCCATTGGAATAATACTATTTACTAGCCTTCTGGGAAGGTTTCAGTGATGGAATGATTACTTTATGTGTACGTGCTAGATTTCATAAGAACATATAAAAATATCCTCCAGTTCGCTACAAGATCTCTATGGATTTGAGGAAACAGCTGCTATCCTCACATGCAAGCTGAGAGGAGACTAAAACCTCTGTGAAAGCAGACTACCTTTCCGTTTGCCACCTGAAAAGACCAGAAGTGAGCAAAAAGTGGTACTTGCTTTTTTTCATTTACATAAAAAATTTACCCTGGTTCCTGCCACAGTTTTCTGGTGTGCTTTTTACACACTCTTCTCTGACATGTGCCGATCTTATATTTACAAAAATAATATTTAAAACTAGTGTTGATAGATCTGACAGTCAAATGAAATTTTTTTTGTGAAAAAGAATTTGGGAAAGTTTTTCTTGCTGTTGTGTGGAACCATCACCACAGTTAACTAGGTGGTGCCTGAATTACCAAAAGCTACTGAAGTAAAGGAGTAAAGTAAAACAACTGAAAGTCTTATTAGGATTTCTGAAACTAAGTAGTATGAGCTCTGCATCAGTGTAGGAGAGGCTTGAGCTGTGCTTTCAAAGTGGCTATAAATGCAGCATTTGATTAACTGTACATTAAACATGCATGTAGAAGTGAAAACAATAAAATCCTAATGTAAATTCGTTAGGCATAAAAAACACCCAACAGAACAGAAGGAAGTAGGACAGCAAGGGCACAAATTACTCCTCATGGCCCATTCCATTGACAAGTCACTCCATCTGAGTGGAAATTTTTAAGTGTATTAATTACAATGAACTCCTTTAGCAGGCATGATTTTGTGATACATGAAGAAATCTAAGCTGTGGCAAATCAAAGGCAGCTTTTCAAAGATGTGTCTTGGAATTGACAATAAAAATAAGATGGTGAATTTGTTTACAGGAAAATGAATCTTTTCAAAATGTTTAGCTGAGAGAGAAAGACTACAGAGACAATGGAAAACTTCAGGTGGCTTGTGTCTGTAGTTTCTAGGACATTATGGGAAAATGGCCCAAATCAATAATAGGAGGCAAATCTTTGCAAGATCAACATAGTGAACTGTGGAAAAAACACTAGACACTGTAACAGGAGAGGTCGAAGTAAAAAAATATTTTTAGAGTTTCAATTATTGGAACTTTCAAAAGCTAACTTCTAACTTCCTTCTGATAAACTCCCTACACAGAATATCTCTTGGGATCAACAGCTGGAGGGGAATGAACTTTTAAGAAGCTCCAGACCTCCGGATCACAAAAAATTACATCTCTGGAGTGCTAGAAGTTGGAGAGAATGTGAAGCAGAGCCTCCATCTGGGTTCACAGAATCATTTGATAATTTGGTTTAGCTGTTCTTACTAATAAATCTCTGCTGCTTTTCAAGGGTCTACTACAAAAGTCACTTCAGAAACACAACAAGATTGGCAAATTTTAGGAACCGAAAATGCAGTCTTTACAACTGTATTTTTAGTATAGCCTTTCTGGTTAGACCTTATATTTCTTCCTTCCTCAGATGATACTTACCTTCATCCTTTGTATATGAAAGATACAGTCCCATTTTTTTCAATTATTTTTCAATTTTTTTCAGTTTTTCAAAAAATTTTCTTTTTTTTTTCAGTTATTTAAGTGGAACCAACTCATGTACTATGGGAAGGTCTTTATAATTTTCAGAATATGTGCAACGCACTTTCAGCTCAGCTGAAAAGCTGAAAGTACAGCTGAAATTTGAGGCATTGTGTGTGAGTGAGCAGGGGATCTGCTTCTCCTGCCTCTTCCCCTCACTTCACCTCTTACCAAACTAATCTTCCTGATGTAACCTTGATAGGAAAGACTATGACTCTGGGGTCTTTTCTAGTGATATTGTTGGCTACTGAGACACACTGGGAGGGCTGAACCAAGCCTTTTCTTAGTGCATGGATATGTTCAGACAGTTTCAGTCTGCTCTGGTTAATACATTCTTCTGCCACATTCTGCTTCCAAAGGATGGAGTTCCATATGCTGAGCAGAGAAACATGTGCAAAGGTGCAGGAAGGCACATGTACATAGAGTCAAGTAATCCTCTTGGACAGGTGTGGACATACCCTTGACTCTGTAGATTCTTCCTGGTGTAGACAGAGCAGCAGAAAGTCACACCATGATGCCAAGTACATAAAGCACCACAAGAACTGATATGGGGAATGCAAAGTTACTGCAGGAGGCCATACCATGTAAGTGAGCAGGAGGCTGGACCAGATGGTCTCTTCCAACCTGACCCATTCTGTGATTCTGTGACCTTACTAGGCTCTGTAGCAGCAAATGCAATTGGCAATTGCATCAGTCAGGCCCTTGTCAGCATTGGCTGTCTGGGACAGGATCCTGTCTGGCATGGAGTTCATTCTTTTGGCTCTGTGTCAAGTGCTACACATCAAGTACTACTCTCTGCCATAGGCTTTGAGTCTACACTGCCTCTGTCATAATGCTGAGCTTTTCCACCAACTGAGCCAACACAGAAAAAACTTCTCTGAATCTAAGGAGCATAGGAAAACCATATGAAAATAATGAGAAAAAAGTTCCACTTTTATATACAAAGGCAAACAATGTATACGTTCAATACCTCTTCTAAATCATTATTATAATGCAGATGCAGAGGAAGAGGTGTTATGAGTCACAATGACAGTATGATTAGGTAAGCTCTTTTAGACCTCTTACAATTGTTTGAAAATTTGCTAAGCTTTTATGTCCCACAGTTGGAACTGATGCTTCTGGTGTTTTGCATTGGAAAAACATGGATTGTGCAGACATTCCTTTGGTGATGATAGCAGAATGCTGTGTATTAAGGAGTGAAGGGACAGACATCTCCACATTTGGCAGTGGTAGGGATATTTAAAATGCTTTAGTAGGACCGAGTTTTAGAGGATATAGTTTCATTTTTAGGTGTTTATACACGAAAATTAGCCTGCTCCTCAAATATTCTGCTCAGCAATAGAAAAGCCTGTGAAAGATGCTAATGCCAGATGATCCTTTGTTTTACATATGAATATTTTTCTCTGTTTTAAGTGGTCGACTAATGCTAATCACTTGCACAGTTTACTGGAAGAGTGGACCAATCCATTCAGTACCATTATACAAGTAAATGGTCCACTGGAATAAAGGCTGCACCATTTTTAAAAGCATTTTGAAGTTACATTCATAAGAATGATATAAGGAATGTAGAGCGTGTTCCAGTGATGAAATGTATTGTGTTTTGGTCAGAAAATATATCCTGTATGTTTATATATTTTCTTAGCTCTCTATGCCAAGCCAAACTCCCCAGACACCTGAGTACTGCACTCTCTATGTGTAAATACTCAACTAGTGTCACAGAAGAATGTGCCAGGGATATTTAATCGCTAGACAGAGGGGAAAAAAAATCTCTGTCATGACCTGTTGACCAGACATTTCTTGGCAATTGCTAATCAACTGTGTTAGCTTTTTATTGTCTCTCCTGCCATTATCTTCCAGGAAAGGTCTGAGCAAAAGGTCAGAGTAGCTTAAGTAAGTATTGGTTCATTTGTTATCTTTCATGCAGTATGCTGCAGTCAACAGTCTGCTCTCCTCTGAAGGTGAAAGACTTCAGCTTAATTTGTCCTGTTTGTTTACTGTAGAATTTGGCTACCAAATCCAAAAGATAAAAGTAGTTTCTGGTAATAAAAATAGTTTCTTATTTCTGAGAATAGTTTTTAATGATTTCTCTGAGCATTAAATTTTAAAAGAACTATATTTAGTAAACCACTTCTTTATTGACAGTCTACAGAAGAATCACATTAGAAAACTTATCTGGATCTTAGTTCAGATTACCATATATTTAAGACTCTCCATGTTCAGGTAGGAACTATATTCTACTTTTACCTTTGAAAAGGCAACTGAATTTGCATTCCTTTAGGTCTTCTTACAGACCCACAGAA
>WEIV01015521.1:46460-56642 GCA_013390005.1 Calyptomena viridis
AAAGAAAACCCTGGCAATTTATGTTAACCTAAATCACTTCTAAATCACGCAGAAAGTCTTACTCTCTGTTCCTGTTTTCTATGAAAGGCTTAACAGCACATTGCTGCAACAAAATCACATTATGAGGGCTCCATTCACAAAATAAATTTACAGCACATTAACTGTTGATTTAGTAATTTCATCGTAAATAAAATCTATAATGAAAATGCATATATATATTTATATATGTGTGTGTGTGTATAAATATATAGTGCAGATTTAGTGATGTTCTATCTTTTCTTGGGTTTTGCTCATTTACATTCCATTTCACAAGAGTATCATTAGTGCAAATTATGAGATTTTACTGTACAGCTATCATGTAACAAGCACTTAGACATATTTCAATGGATTTAGGCCAGTGTAATGTGTTAATTTTCAGCATCTGGTTTAGTGGGAGATTTCTCAAGCTCTTCTGCAGGATTAGATTTCTTCTGGCTTGGGATAGCAGGTAAAACACAGGTTGGTTTCAGAGGCTCTCCTGATAGACCAGGCAAGAGAGAGTAGAGGATATGACTCTGAGAATGTCCCCTTTTCTGGGTTCCGGAGATTGGAGCTGGTGGGAGAATAACTGCACCCCTCCTTAGGGGCTTAAACTTCTTAGCACCCTGAGATGGTAGCTGAACTAGAGGAAAAAGAAAAAAAGAGAAAGAGTGGATAGAAAGTTAAAAGAATAGCATTTTTACAAATGAGTTTGCTACTTTCTTTGAACTGTTGTCTCTTATTGTGTGTATTTAAACCTAGTTTTGAAAAATGTGATCAAAATATTAAAAAATCACATAAGCCTGGTAAGGCTAATCTTCATCTGAAGAAAACAACTCCAGTGTTAAGTGAGTTACTTTGTGTTTGGTGATCAATAAGACCTGACAAGTTCAAATGTTTACTTTTGATAAGCAGAGAATCTAGAGAATGTCCGGAGGATACCTGGTCAGTTTGGAGATATTTCCACTATACATTTTTTCATCACAAACCACAGGTTGATTAAACAGAAATGTTCCATGGGAATGTATTTTAAACAGAAATGCTCCATTACACAAAATAAATGCTGAAAAAAATCTTAGGAAGATGAAATGGAAGAATTTTGGACACTGTGTCTGGGTTGGTCTAGGCACAGTCAATCATAAAGACAGGTCTGCACATGCTCTGCTATTCACAAACCACAAAAGTAGCCCATCACCCTGTAGCACAGCAAGATACATACTGAAACACCAGAGGCACACCCTTTGTATCCCTCTATTTTAGTCTCATAAGAAACCGTGGATTTAGATAATCTTTAATTTCCACCTCAGCCTCAATAGTGTAACATTGTTTGTGATTTAATGCTAATACAGTTCTATATCTTCTCTAAAATCTATAGCTCTATATTTTCTCTCTTAAAAAAATACAGAACTAAAATATAGTTCATCTCTTTATCATCTCTTATCATCTCTTTATCATCTCTTTAAATTGAAATCCTCAAGCTCTTTCATTCAGACAACTCACTAATTTACTGATTTTTTTAAAAGGAGAATTCAAAACCTTAGTGTAGGCTTATTTTTCTCTGCCTTGGAATTTATTGTGAATGGCATTAGCTTCTTTTCATTTTATTCTCCATTTTATTCACAAGCTAATTGTGTACAAACAGTTTTGTTTTTTCAGTTTCCCTACTGGAGTTAACACCATCTTTTTTTTTGGCTACAGAATCTTCCTTGCAATTTTTCACACTCAATTTTCCTTGATTGAATTCTCATAGCATCTATGATTTCCTTCCATCTGCACATTTGTGATGCATATATGAGAGGCTATTAATATTTTCCTCTGAGGTGTTCTGGTTTGAGATTTTGTGTTTTATTTATTTTGCCCTGTTGAAAACTAATGTTACCTCTCTAAGGTCTGCAGTAAGCCCTGACTGCATATATAGATATATTTTTAACTATATACATTGTGCAAAAGAGGCTGTCATAATCTCCTGTGCCATTTCATCACTGATTATTTATTTTTCAGGAGCAATATTTTTCTAAGACTTACAAGGCCTCGGTTTAGGGCAAAGCAGAATCTTTATAGAGGGGATTTAGAAACTTTGTAGATTTTTTTTTTCTTTTTTAAGCTATTTTCAATTACTATTCAAGTTGTGATGACCTGAGCAGACAGTATTTACTAGAGCTACCAGGACTTTGCATGATATTAAAGGTTAATTCACCTTCAGAAATTCAGGAAATCGCTCCTGAAATCCTCCTTTCCGTGAAAAAAAACCCAAAACATTAATACTTTGCTTTAGTTTGTATTGAAGTTGTGAGAATCAGGTAGGGCTAAATACCATAAATGAGCCCATTTGTTTCCTGGCATACAGTAGAACGCCTTGAGTTCACTGAAATTTTGGTGTGTAAACAAAACTCATGTTGTGAGGCTCACTTGTTTCCCTTTTCGAAACATAGTCACATGTTAATATATTTAAAACTCACACCTGTGTGAAAAATATCCGGAACACTTCATGTACTAGATAAACCCTTAATGATGGGTTTAAGTAAGGCAAAAGCATTGTAGCCTAACTCCACCCCTGTGACTGGGTAGCCATCACAAACCAATGTTCATTCAAAGAATCCAAACATCAATGCTTTCCACCCAGTCCCACATACTGTGCTCAGTTTAGGATATTTGATTTAGGATTTCAGGACTGGTACTTGGATGGCTTTGAAACAGTACATACAGTGACAAGGATCAGTACATGTATTGAAACACATAAGCCTCGACCCAGGGCTGGGAACTGTGAGAGGCAGAGCCTTTAAGGCTAGTTGCCATACATCCAGAGGCTACATACAGCAAAAGCACCACTAATTATTCACATGCAAAGGGCACAGTCAGCCACCAGAGACCTAGTGCTACAATAGGAGATATTAATTCAGGGATCCTTTTCCACTCAGTAATGACTCTTGAGTGGCTGCTGTTACAAACTACAGAGGCAAAAATAAGGCTGTTGGAGAGATACTGCCCAAGGAGTATGTAGTCCAGCACAAGGAATGGCTCTTAGACTCCTTTGCAAAGGCTCTTAGACTCCTTTGCAAGCAGTGGACCATGGTAGCCTTCTGCAGAGATGTAGGTCCTTTGTGGAATGCTTTGCAGTTAACTTGGGAAAGAAGACATTTCAAAGACATGATGTCTAACAGTAAAAACAACCATCAATCCCCAGAAAATATTGTTAAATAACCCATAGAAACAGATTATTTTTTAATTGTTTTGGGTTTTTTTTGTTCAACAAGTACTAACATCACTTTCTCCATAAACATTATGGTGTCTGACTTTCTAAGCCACGTGAAGAAGTGGGAGCAGCAGAGAGTTCTCTGGAAGTCCCCTATTTGTTTTGAAAATTATTCTGGCATTTTGTGAAGGGTGTGTGATAGTTACAAGCTTGTTCTCCAGGGGCTGTTAGACGTGTTGTGTGATGAGGTAGAAAGAGGGTGTTAGGGATGAGGCAGCAGCATGCAGAATAAGAGATGTAGTCTGTGCTGAGGCTGCTCAAGAAGTCATGTGAGGGACCTCTTTGGCCCTGAGAATATTTGGAGGGTGAGAATTTATAAACTAGGGTTTAAAGTCACTCAAGTACTCTTTTCCTATGCTACTGTTTCATTCCTATTTTCCTCTTTCTAATGTGTATTTTTAAACATTTTTGCTTAAATATTTAACCATTTCTTCTTTTTTTTTACATTGCCCTTCCTTTTTTGGGGGAGATGTTTCTTCTTTCTGTTAATCTGCAAGTTGTTTCAGTTCTCTCTCCAGTTTATGCTTATTTTATTTTTCTAGCTTCTTGGTTGCATCTTGTGTAATAAAAATGTTAGAGAAACAAAAATTATTATATTCAATCTTTGTTGTTGGAGCTCTTTGCCTTGATAAAGGCTGTGTTCAGAATTGTAATATTTTTAGGGCTGGATGAAAGATGAGCGAAATCTTGGCTCTGAAACAGCTATTTGGAAAGCTCCAGGAGCAAATGTTTCATTTGTGTTAACAAAGAAAAAATTTAATTTATTTTGCAAATAATTTTGCTTTCTGTTACTGGCTTGAACTCATGTTCAAGCAGTAATGGCACCTGGATAAATGTGCTGCGTTAATTAATTAAACCATGATAATTAATTACGGTAATTTTATCTTATTTGTAAAATAGGCTTTTTAGCATGAGACTAGAACTAAATTCTTGACCATTTGTAGGAATTACTGCAGGAGCACTAATGATTATGAAATATTCTTTTTAAGGATTTTGCTTAAAACTATGTTATAACTAGAAAACACAGAAAATGTTAGTAGAGAGCTTAAAAAATAGAACACTTGGACCTGGGGTTTTATATTCAGTTAGATTATTTTCTTTCCTCAGAGCAGACAGAGAATACCACCTCAGTAATCACCTATCTTTACTTTTCTTTTTCCTCTCTTATTTGCAGAGCAGGAGCAGTGCAGGATTCCACATATTCCCACCCAGTCTGATGTTCCCTACAAGGCAATTTCTGCTGTTTCATTTCTAGTAATATTATTATAACTGCAGAATTGCTTCTGAAACTCAGATTGTAAGAGGCAGTGAGTCTTAAATTTAGCTCTGAAATGTGAACACTTTAGGACCTGGCTGATCTGCAGGACAATAAATAGTAAACTCCAAATCCTCATTCAATATATGTACTGGGAGTTTTGTGTTTTGTGGAATACAAGAATGTGAGGGCAGAACACGCTGGCCACAGGGCTAGCGTTAGTATATGAAGAATATCCCAGTTCCTGCCTTGATCCAGCCAAGAACAATCAGTAAGTCTTGACACTGTGCCAGGGCTGTGGGAGTGGCGTGAACCTTTCCTGCTCTTTGGAACTGTGCTTCAAGAAGCTGAGTGTGACCCAGCAATGTGCCCTTGCGGCAAAAGCAGCCAACTGCATCAGGAAAGCGCTGCCCGCAGATTGTGGGAGGTGATTCTTCCCCTCCACTCAGCTCGGGTGAGACACATCTGGAGTAGTGAGTCCAGTTCTGAGGCCCCCAGTACAAGAGAGACATGGACACACTGAAGCAAGTCCAGTGAAGGGCAATGGAGATGTTTAAAGGGGAGGATGAAAGAGCTGGGACTCTTCAGCCTTGAGAAGGCAGCTCAAGGGATCTCGTCAATATGTATAAATGTTTGATTGAGGGGAGTAATGGAGGGGGAGACAGACTCTTCTCAGTGGCGTCTCACGAAGGGAAAAGAGTCAATGGTCACAAATAAGTGAGAAGAAACTTTTTGACTCTGAAGGTGATTGAATACTGGAAAAGTTGGTCCAGGGAAATTATGTAGTCTCAGTCTCTGTTCCCAGGAGTATTTAAAACATAACTGGGTATGATCCTGAGCAACCTGCTGCAGGTGATTTCTCTGTGGGCTGGAGGGTTGGACAGAGAGTCTCCAAAGGTGTCTTCCAACCTCAGCCATTCTATGATGCTGTGAAAAAGAAACATGAAACCTCTCTCAATCACTCAGATGCCAGTGATGGAGACACACTGTGTGAAACTAAAACTGACACTTGTCTGTACTTACTTTTGTGAGCACAGTGGTTGGGTATGGGAGCTAGGCTGTTCCGCACAGGAATAAGATTTTTTTGTGCCTGTTGATCTGTGGACATCTGTTGAAAACTTCTACCTATGAAAGAAAAAGATAATCTGTTACCACATGGAAATAATTATAAATAATAAGGTGCACTGTACATTTCTGGCTTCTAGAAAAAGAAGAAAACTTAGTATTTCTTAGAAATATGTAATAACATGAAACCACTGACTGAAAAAACAAGCTCTTGCTTAGTTTGCTTTACATTCATTAAAAGAGTGACAGATTTAATAAAACCTTCACATATACCCTTATCACATCCTCTCATATAATATAGTAACAGGTCTTAAAACAGGCACAGTCTAGTAGCTAGGTCTGTGTAAGAATACTTGGATACTAAACTTGTGGAATTATTCAGCTGGATGGATTTGATTTCAGAATTGAAGCTTTAGTCTGCAAAATGCTCTAGTAGGGTCTCAGGCTTCCTAAGTATTAGAACACATATGGAGTTCAATTGCTGGTTGGAAAAGGAGACTGGTTGAAGTTTATTAGTAGTAAAGATGACCTTTGAGAGGGTTTTGCTGCAGATGAAAACATATCAAAACTTATATAAATTGACACTGATCCTTATTAAACTACATTTATGGCAATTTCATTTTTACAAGGAAGAATAGATACTGGAAAATGGAAGGTTGATTTACTAACTGTGGTGTGTCACTGCTTAAGATTAAAGTTAATTTTGGTCTAATACTATTAAAACAGACAATATGTTAGATGATGTAATGCATTTCACTAAATAAATGGCATGTCTAATATTGAAAAAGTAGAAACTCGAGAACCAACATTTTCCCAAGATCCTTTTCCTAAGCTGATCTTACTCTGTGATACTTGAGTCCCTCAAATTATTTTTCTCATTATCACCAGGTCTGTGATGAGCTTTGTTATGAGATGTCTTGCCAGACAGCTCCTCATCCAACATAGATCATTGCAGATCAAGCATATGCTCTGTTGGCACACAGAGACACGGGGAAACACAGGAGGGATGTAGCAGGACATCCTAAACAATAGGAAGAAATGGAATGATATTGATTGCCTTTGAGGCTTTTTAGTTGTTACTTATATGTATGTATTGCTGGGCTGCGCAAGACAAAGCTATAGAAAAACAGTGGAACAGTTTCCTAGAGATGCACTGAAGGAGCTGCCAAGACTGCTGTAACTGCTTTACTGACTAAATGGATTCTATGTGAAAGGAGCTAAAGTGTTTATCAGCCCCATATTATTCAGCTCAGCTGAAGGTTCTGATCCAGAACTCACAACAGTTACAGATGTTTGGTCAGTCTGCTGGATCCTGTGGGTAAAGCTGGTGTGTATGGAGTTAAAGCATGAAGAATCTTGTATGGGTGAGCTGTGCCTAATGGAAACAGACTTTAGTTTCCTTTTCCCTTGTTTTCCACTTTATTTAGCCTTTAACACTTCTAGTGTCTAGTTGGTAAATTTCTTCTACAGACAATTCACCTACTTAGCACAAAGAACTAAATATATCAATTTCAATGTAGCAGAGAATCATCCGTTGCTCTTACTAGTGCAATTTGAGTTATATTGGATTCAGTTATGCTTATATGGAGAACTAATGGCTTATTGTGTTTGTACCATTATGGCTTTGATGATGGGATGTTGTTGTTGCTACCAAGAGATATGTTTAGTTCATAAATGGGGATATCTAGCAGCAAAACAACAGTACAAAGCACAAACATGATTGCAAGGCCGACATGAATGCTTGGAAAAGAATCCTCGTTAAAAGTTCTGGCATTAAGTGAAAGTATTCTTACGCTCTTCCTTTCTATCTGTTCCACATAACATCTGAAAAAATAGCTTTTCTTGCTTTGAAACATCATCTTTGCTGTCCCCAAGAGCACATTTATGATGGCATTTATTTTTGAATCAAATGGAAAATAAGTAATTTCATTATTAGGAAATTTAGGACTGCATTTGATTTTGTTTGCTGACATCTTTTTGATTTTCATTTGCTTTTAGGAAGATGAACCACATTGTGGTGTGTTTTGTGTAAAAGTTGTTAATGTTGTGATGTTATGAAGAAGCACTGTAAATTGCTTCTTCTGTTTGAGAAAGCAACAGCCACACTGATCAGTTTTGCCCTACTCTTTCCTGGCCAAGAAACACTTCCTGTTGGACTACATCATAATGCTTACACCAACACAAACTTAATAACTGCCTGTTTTTCACATTACCTGTTCAAGCAAATAGGAGGAATTGGGCTGCTGCAATAAAATCCATAATAAAGTATAATCTTAGATCTGGAAGTTTAGTAATCTAAAAGGTGATAGGCATCTCAAAGCTGCCTTATATTTGAGACATGCTTCCTTTTATGCATGGAATCACTTGGAATTTCTCTACTTACACCATTTTTTCCTCTGTGGAATGTAGATGGCAGTACATTTTGCAGAAGGAGATGATTACAAAGCTCATACATACAAAATGCTTCAGATTGTTGATGCCAGCTCAGTACTGTAGCTGGGAAACACTCCTGCAATACTGAGAGTAGTTTTTGGTATAGTCTATTGTTGCTCTTCTCAGTGGAGGGCAAGATAAAGCAGTAACTCTGAGAGAAACTAATGACATAATAGTAAGGTAATTCTCGCTGCTACCCATACCAATCTCTCTTGTTTGTGTGATAATACTTGTTTTGTGATAATACTCAGCTAGTAAATTGACTCATCTTTCATTCCCAGGAGCAAGGAAAACAGAATTAAAAAACTCCAAAAAGTTTGGCACATCTATGTGCCAGCTGCCTTTGTAGCAGTGAGCACAAAAATTAGCTTTGACTTTAACAATAGACATGGTCATGCAAGACAATCAACCTTGTGTGTCAACAGAGAAAGTAATTTCCAAATTGAGTTCCCTTAGATTATTGATACCCATAATCCTGGTCTAGATATTCAGTGATTAGGAAACTACATGTAGCCCCCACAGTTCATTAATTGAGAAATGGAGTATTAAAACTGCAATGTCTTCAAAACCCAGATATTGTTTTTTCCCTTCTGATAAGTCTCCTGCATAAAAGATAAATCCCATTAAAAAAAACCAACAAGCCCCACCCTACCCCAAAACCGACAAAAGATATTTTTCCTGAGAGAGAGCTGCCTGCACAGCACTGTTGACTAGAACCAGGCTAACTTTGCTTCTGATCCCTCTAAGTCCTGCAGGCGCAGTGTGCTGGAGATTAGGAAGCTCTGGAGCTCATACAGTAAATGCAGTTCTAATTCATAGCAAATCAGGTGGCTTTAATTATAGGAGCAGACAGATTTAAACCACACACATAGGCATGAAGAGGGATAAGCAGATCTTTTTATCGCCAAGAAATGTTAGACAGTATCTGCATTGTGCAATGTATTCCTGACAGACACTCTCTGCCTCCTTACAGGCTTTTAATTCACATGTTTCAAAGGAAGTCCTTCTTGCCAGCTACAAGAATCTTTTTTATTGTTGGAAAATTTTGCTAAGGGGAGCTGGTACAAAGAGAACTAGTCTTAAAGCAGACTCAGGCTTTTTATTCTCTGGGAGAGATAATAAAATGTCAGAAATAAAATGATTTAATTTTTCTTTGGACATGCAAAGATGGCTCCCATCTTTGCAATTAGAAGATTTCACATAATCGATCTGATTTTCCCTTATTCACACATGTAGACTTCTGGTACTATACTGAGTTCCTGTGCAGATCATGGACCACTGAATGAATGTAGAGAGTCTGTTCTGATTCAGCTGATTGCAGTTTTTTAATCACAGGATGTTCATAGAAACATTTTTTCTAGGAAAACCACCTATCCTTCTGTCCAGAGCAAACAAGGATTTAACCATTTTCTTAAGACTGTAGTATACTACAGTCTTAAAAAAAAAAAAATCTATAATCACATTTTAAATACATGGAAGTTGCTTCCACATCAAATGTATTAATAGTCTAGCAAACTCCAAAATGTTTCCCAGAAATAGCTGTCCTCCAGTTTGGTTTATTCAGTTTGAGTTAATTCTTCCTACTGCTGTCAACTTCAATGGTCTCAAATATCTTAGCCTCACTGTGCCCTATTATATTGAGGTTGTAAAGAGGCCCTGCAGGTATTCTTGTGTTCCACATGTGAGCTGAACCTTGCAGTCAATGCAGGAGTCGTGCAGAAGCAATCCTTGCTAGGCATGTGTGAGGTTCATGTGGTTGAGTGAATAGCCAAAGACTGCATAGGAAAAAATAGTGACACCTACAGAGCAGTTCTATCAAGATTTCAGGAATGTGCCCTAATGTTGGGGAAGTAGGACCACATCATAAAAGCATTTACTCCATCTCTGTAAATTTAGCAACCTGAATTCAGCTTTGGAGAAACCATAAGAACAACATGTTGGACCAAAGAGCTGGCACTAAGGGTGGGAGGTGTGGGTAGGGATGCCACTAGAGCCTGGAGTCAGAGTATTCCTGTAAGTGGAAAGTGGCATGGTGTAGAGTTGTCCAACATGGCACTGAATGTGGTTGGACACAGAACCAGCTCTCAGCACAGTAACAGATTTGAGTGCAGTATTGTTCCCTTGCATATCTATTCCCAGAACTAGATGGGGACACAAG